>SNQJ01S0039361.1:90195-118657 GCA_010110895.2 Picea sitchensis
GCATAAACTATCACAAAGCACTACCTCTCTTCTTTGTGCTGCATGTTATTCACACGCCTAGTCTTCTGCCAGATCATCCTGGCAACTCTTTGTATTCTCTGGCGGTTATGCTCAGTCTGTTCACCATGAATGGTTGTTCATCCGAAGATTCTTTTGTCATCACTAGAAGTAACAGTATTTGATACTTTTCAATCTGTCGATTATCTCTTCATTCCACCTATAGTTACCTAGAGTCTCTTCAGCTTCTCTGGTGATCACCCTAAACCCTCTTCAATTTTTTTGGCAGAAAAAATCAGTGGTTTTTGGGAGTTACCCACAGAACCTCCACATTCTCATGCCTTTGGTGCCTTTTCCCTTTCTGAGAAAACTACACAGTGGGCGCTCACTTTTCTGTATAAGCCCCTTCCTTTCACGTGACCACGAGTTGTAACCACAGGCCTGACCAAAAGGCACTTCGCGATCTCAGACATTGAATATTCAGCTGCAATTTGCCTCAATTTTCCCAACTCGTGATATCCTATGTGGAGCCTAGCAATGTGTTAGCTCTTCCCTTAACCTTCGTTGATGTGACCACTGGCTATGACCATTTTCTAATCAAATGGGCACTTCGTGATCTCGACGATCTCCAAAGTGGAGCCTAGCGACATGCTAGCTCCTCCCTTAACTTTTCGTTGATGTGACCTTGTCTGTGACCAAGGGCCAAGGAAAAGGGTGCTTCACATTTCACAAACTTGTGAACTTCATCCTACCTGATCAACGGTCCACACTTTCCCTTTGATCGATGGTTGTGATCAAATCACGACCTCGCGTGTCGGGTGTTTGAACATGAGCCAACCCTGAATCTTCCAACTCCTGATATCAGAAATAATATAGATCAACAGCCCATGATCCTCGGTGATCTAACAGGCCAAATCTTATCGGGACTTCGCGTTTCGCGAAGTTGGAGGAATACTCACCTCCCTTCTTTCAAATTCCAATTTTTGAAACCTGCTCCAGATCAACAACTCACAACTCCCCATGATCTAACAGTCTAGATCAACTCACAAACTCGGACATCGTAAGTTCCTATAACTCTTACCTTTGACTTTTCAGTCAACGAAATGTTGATGTCTCGCCACATGTCCTCTGGATCCAACGGCTCAGATCTCATCGTGACTTCACATTTCGTGGAGTTGGAGGATGGATCTCATCCATTATCCTCTTTGCAGTTATACTAGATCTGACTACTAACTGTCCTTGACGCTCATATCCAGCGGATCAGATTAGTACTTCTCCTATGTTCTTCCTCTGGTCATTGGAATCTGATATAATGGACATCAGGTATTCGGGATTGGTGATCCAACGACCACTGTCGCTCCTCCTCTTGAGCTTGTGCATCCTCCCGACTTGGAATAATTTCTAAGTGTCAAAGGTTTTGCGAGTCCTGATGAATTTGGGTCTCGTCTACATTTCTAAGAACACTATCTCTCCTAATCTTTGGTAATAGAATTAACCTCAGCCTTGGTGCACACTTGCACTCTGTGTGCAACTCTGCGCTATTCCTCCAAAGATTTGATTGCACACTTTCCCAGTAATCATGCCATCTTTGTTGTTCTTTCCTGTAGACATTCCATCATCATTGTTGTTCTTTCCATCAATGACAAGCACACTCTTCCTATAAACATGCCAACAATATCCCCCTTTGGCATTGATGGAAACCCTGAAAGGTTGCACTATTCTACTTAGACCTCCAACTGTAGCATCACCTTTTCTCCCCCTTTGACATCAATGTCAAAGAAAACATGCTCCCCCTGAACTGTTGCAGTATTTTTTTGGAGGTATAAGATATTCAACCAACACATACTCCCCCTGATAGGATGGACTCTCTTAGGTTGATAATGGGGTCATGCCCAACTTTTGGCGTAAATACTCAAACTAAGATTTTGCAAGCGGTTTAGTGAAGATATCAACAATATGATCTTTGGATGGAATATAATGCAAAGAAACAACAATGTTGGTCACTTGTTCCCTCAAGAAGTGATACTTGATGGGTATATGATTGGTCTTGGAGTGAAACACAAGATTCTTTGACACACTGATTGCACTATTATTACCACAATGAATTGGGATCGGTGTTATATATTTTACCTCCAAGTCTGCAAGTGTCTGAATCATCCATAATACTTGGGTATAGCAAGTGGAAACTGCAATGTACTCAGCTTCTATAGTCGATAAGGAAATGGAACCTTTCTTCTTGCTCAACCATGATACAAGGGAATATCCTAAGAAGAATGCACTTCCACTCGTTCTTTTCCTTTCATCCACGCAGTTAGCCCAATCAACATCTGAATAGACTAATAGTTGAAAATTCTGATTCCTAGTATACCATAGGCCATAGTCCATTGTTCCTTTCAAGTATTTGAATATTCTTTTGGCAGCTAACAAATGACTTTGTTTAGGTGCATCCTGATACCTTCCTACCATTCCAACAACATGCATTATGTCTAGACGAGATGATGTGATGTACAATAGGCTACCTATCATATACCTATATTAACTCTAATCAACATCAGGTGAGTCATCATCCTTTCATAACTTGCATCCAGTGACCATAGGTGTGGAATCTTCCATTTGAAACCTTTTCAGCATATCTCTTAGATATTTCTCCCGAGAAAGAAATAATCCATCAGACCTCTGAGTAATTTGCAAACCAATAAAAAATGACAGTTCCCCTATCATAGACATTTCAAATTCAGATTGCATGGAAAAATCAAACCATTGTACCAATGAAGCATTATTGCTTCTAAAGATGATTTCATCTACATAGGCCAACACAATGAGAAAATCATTACCCTCTGTTTTGATATATATATTGTTGTCAATTGTTCCTCTCTTGAACCCTTTGTCTTGAAGATATTTATCTAGTCTATAACACCAGGCACGTGGAGCTTGTTTCAACCCATATAAGGATTTCTTCAGCTCACAGACAAAGTCTGGGTTATCTGACAGTTGAAAATCCTCTGGTTGTTCCATATAGACTTCTTCTTTTAGATATCCATTTAGAAAATCTGACTTGACATCCATTTGATAGAATTTAAACTATTTATGACAAGAATAGGCAAGCAACATTATAATAGCTTCTAATATTGCTACGAGCGCAAATGTTTCATCAAAATCCATTCATTCTATTTGAGCATATCCTTTGCAGACCAATATAGACTTATTTATTACAATATTTCCTTTATCATTCATCTTACTTTTGTAGACCTGTTTTGATCCTATTACATTTTTATCTGTTGGCTTAGGAATGAGTTCCCAAGTGTCATTCTTTTCAATCTGGTCCAGTTCCTCATTCATTGATTTTAACCAATTTACATATTTATTGGCTTCATTAAATTTCTTGGGTTCCACCATGGATATGAAGGCTATATGTGATTTCTCAGTGTCGTTGATTATCCTTATCCTCGTTTGTACACCTTTGTCTTTCTCACCAATTATCTGACTTGCAAGATGATTCTTTTGAGTAATTCTGGAGGAAGGATTTGATATTGTCCACTGATTTGAGTCTGCCTGAGTATTTGTATCTTCATCTGACTCAGAGTCTTCTTTTTCTGATTCTTGGACATGTTCATCTTTAGCTTCAATTGTGTCCTCTGTAGCAAACTCAATATTTCTCACCTATCTTACTGGGACTCCTTCATCAACCTTTAAATCAATGCAATCAACTAATTTATGCAATCTTTTATTAAAGCATCTATATCCTTTACTATTGGTAGCATATCCTAAGAATATGCCTTCATCAACCTTGTCATCATACTTGCCAAGGTTTTCATTATTATTCTGTATGTAGCACTTACTCCCAAAGACTTTGAAGTGTTTGATTGAAGTAGGTCTTCCATACCACAGTTCATAAGGTGTCTTGTCATTGTGTGGTCTGAGGTGGGCTTTGTTAAGAACATGGATTGATGTGTGTATTTCTTCTACCCAGTATGCTTGACTAATGTTCTTCTCATTCATCATTGACCTGACCATTTTTTGAACTCCTCTGTTTTGTCTCTCAACTACTCCATTTTTCTATGGAGTTCCTAGGATGGTGTATTCTCTCTTGATCCCATGTTTATCACAAAATTCCTTGAAATCACTTGACATAAATTCTCCTCCTCTGTCAGATCTTATAATATTTAATCTATTGCCTATTTGATTCTCAGTTAAAGCCTTAAATAATTTAAATTTCTCAAATGCTTCAGATTTTTCTTTGAGAAAAGCAACCCAAGTGAGTCAGGAGTAATCATCAATGATCAACATGGAGTAGTTTTCCTTCCATGTTCCTTCTTGTCTTGATGGTCGACATAAATTCATATGAACTAATTGGAGTGGTTTCTCTGTTGAAGTAGAGCTCTTGGATTTAAATTATGTCCTGGTTAGCTTTCCTACTTGCCAGGGTTTACACACAGAATCTAGTGGCTTTGATATTCTTGGAAGATCATTCACTGCCTTAAGATTTTTTAGCTTGATTAAGTGATCAAATTTTATATGTCCAAGTCTCCTATGCCATAACCAAATTTCATCATGTTTTTTTAGATGACACTCTTCTCTATCTTCGTTCAACACATATACATTATTATCTGTCCTTATGCCTTTAACCACCACTTGTCCTGAGTTTACAGACAGTATCTTGCAATCCTTGGAAGTGAACACCACTTCACATTCTCTGTCACACATTTGACTTACATTCATAAAATTATGTTTCAACCCATCTACAAGCAGAACATCCTAGGCTTTTCCTTTGCCATTACTTAAACTCACCAGCCCTTTACCCTTGATTTTACCTGGAGCATCATTTCCAAAGGTTACATTTCCTGATTTTCTTTCACTTAGAGACATAAAATTACTTTTGTCTATCGTGATATGTTTGGAGCATCCACAGTCAATATACCAAGATTTTTTTTTTCTTTGATCTGACAACACTAATCCAAACTTGTCATTTTCTTTCTTCTTCCAAACCTTGACATTTTCAGCAGAGGGATTCAAATATAGCTCATAGTTTCTTAAGCAACAATCTGCAGCTTTACGTCCATAATTACGGCAGGTGTGACATTATGGTTCATTGAATAAAGGATCATAACGATTGTTTTTCTTAACCTATGTCTTTTTCCCAGCCATCACATGATTTGCAGTATGTGGTTGTTTATTACTTGGCTGTCTCATTCTTTGTTGCAGAAGATATCTATTCCTTTAGTGTTTTGATTGCTCATATCTAAATCTTAAAGAACAGTTTACAACTTTGTGACCAAAGTTAGAATAGAAAAAACAATATCCATAGAAAAATCCTTTGTACCTGGAAAATGGTTGTATTCTTTGAGAAAGTTGATTTCTTCCATGCTAATGATTTATTTGAGCAGAGGGTGTATTATGTCTTTGTTCTACAGGTTCAGTTCTAGTACTTTTTCTTTCACTCTTCCTTGGCGACCGATTATCTTCCTTTGTTTCTCCATATTTGTTGTTGTCAATGAATGTAGATTTGACAAACTTGATGGATTCTTTGTTGCTTGGCTAACCACTACTTGATCCTTCTTCATAACCCAAACCAGTTTTCAAATTTGGATTCCTTTTCTAATTCAGAATGATGGCTAATCCTTTTAAGGCTTTAATGCTTGAAAGATTTTGGAGATACAATGTTTTAAACTTCTCCATCTCTTTTCTGGTTTTTACTACCTCTTATTCCAAGGCTTCACATCTTGCTTTCTTCTCTGATAATTGTTGTTTCAAAATGTCCTTTATTTTCTTTGCCTCTTCTAATTCTACTTTTGGCAGGACAAAGTCTTCAATGGGTTTTTTCCTGTCTTTCTCGAATTGTATCAACAACTGTTTTTTATTTTTCTTCTTAAATCTAAGTCTGTCAAATTCTTTTAGGGCATTGATCAGTTCTCCTTCCAAGTCAACCGCATCTTCTTATTCATTAACATCACTTCCTATGATTTCATTATTATAATAATCTTAGGACATAAGCATAAAATCATAAACCTTATCTTCACAATCAGAATCACTATATGTGTCTCCTGAAGAGTCATCATTGTTTACACATAAACTTTTCTTTTTACCAAATCTCTTGGATTTATACTTCTCTTCACCTTCAGCGTTTTGGTCCTTCTTCTTGTGTGGACATTTATATCCAAAGTGACCTATCTTTCCATAGTTAAAACATTTGAAGGGAAACTTGCCTTGGTACTTGCCTGATCCTTTCTTTAGTCTTCTCACAAATTTTTCTTCAATTTCATCAGGCTCAGAATCCTCATTCTTATTTGTTTTAAATGATGCTTCTCTAGAGGTGGATTTATCTTTACATATCCTCATTTCATATGCAGTCAATGTTCCTAGAAGTTGATCAAAAGGAAGATATTTTAGATCATTAAGTTATTCTATAGCAGAGACCTTTGGGTTGAACCTGATTGGCAGAGATCTCAATATTTTCTGAACTAACGAGGCTTTGTCAATTTTTTCACCAAGTCCTTTCATTGCATTTACTAGTTCTTCAACTCTCATAAAGTATTTCCCAACAGTTTCATCATCTTTTATCTTTAGTTGTTCAAACTGTAATCTGTAGGTTTGAAGCTTGGCATCCTTTACCTTCTCATTACCTTCATAACTACTAATGCGTTTGTCCTACATTTCTTTGACATATTCTAAGTGAATAACTTTTACAAATTCTGCTTCTACAAGCCCACTCATAATAGCATTCATAGACTTAGCGTTGAAGCTGAATTATAGCTTGTCATCCTTATTAGCTAGTACAACTGACTTTACATAACCAGTCTCTACCACATCCCAGACATCTACACCTAAATCCATTATGTAGGTACTCATCCTAACTTTCTAGAAGGCAAATTATGTTCTATTGAACAATGGGGATTTATTGGTTGAAGTTCCTTCATGGATAGTCATGTTTAAGCTCTAGGATCTACCCTTAGATAAAAGGAAAAAAACTATGATACCAATTGTTAGACAACTGAGAGGGGGGGTGAATCAATTGTTACTGTGCTTAAATAATTATAACCATTTTAAACTCATTACATAACACTCAATGATGATCACAATAGTGTAGGGAAGTAAGCAATAGAGTATTCAACATCAATCACACACATGAAGCACATATAGATAAATATTCCTGAGGAAACCCATAAAGGGATAAAAACTCTTCTTCTTGATATGATAAGTAGTCTTTATTTTATGTACATTATCATTCTTATGAGCACCAACTCATTGTGAGGCTACCACCTCTGCTTTACAAGTTGCAATTTGCTGAGAGCACCAAATCTCTGGTTTCTCTAGCACCCACTAGAAGGAAGCACCAACTGGATGGAAGCACCAACTTCCAGTCACACAGGCACTAACCTGCATAACAGAGAACAACAATTCTCCCTTGAACCACCCTACCACCCTAGTTTTCCTGGCTTCAAACAGATTGAAGCTACAACTCCCTATGTTCAAGCACCCACTTGAAACTCTGAGGACAACAATCCTCCCTAGCACCTCCCTACCACCCTAAAATATAAATATTTGCTTGCTGGAATATATTACAGTGATACAGTATTTATCAATAGCTTACTAGTCTCATCATTGTTCTACTACATTGCTTTGCTCTGCCTACATTAGTGTTCTCCTCCACGCATACCAACCTCTTTGTTCAAATTTTATGCTTCATTTCATACTATGTTTTGTCCCTTCATTCTATGCGTTGCACCTCTTATATACTCTTCTGGTCCTCTGCACAGCCACCTTCTTCCCGCATGAATAAACTCTCACAGAGAATTGCCTCTCTTATTTTTTCTTCATGTTATTCACATGCCTAGTCCTTTGCCAGATCATCCTAGCAACTCTTCATATTCTCTGGCAGTTATGCTCAATCTGTTCAGCATAAATGATCATTCATCCTGAGATTCTTTTGGCATCACTAGCAGTAACAGTCTTCGACACTTTTCAATCTGTTGATTGTCTCTTCATTCCACTGATAGTTACCTCAAGTCTCTTCATCTTCTCTGGCGATCACCCTGAAGCCTCTTTGAATTTTCTGGCAGAAACAATCAGTGGTTTCTGGGAGTTACCTAGAGAACCTTTGTGTGTCATGCCTTTGGCGCATTTTCCCTTTATGAGAAAACTACACAGTGGGTGCTCACTTTTCTGGCTAAGCCCCTTCATTTCACGTGATCATGAGATGTGACCATAGGCCTGACCAAAAGGTGCTTCGTGATCTCAGACATCGGATATATAGTTGTGATTTGCCTCTATTCTCCCAGCTCGCGATCTCCGATGTGGAGCCTAGCAGCGTGCTAGCTCCTCCCTTAACCTTCGCTGATGTGACCACTCGCTAATCAAATGGGTGCTTCACGATCTCGATGATCTCCAAAGTGGAGCCTAGCGACATGCTAGCTCCTCCCTTAACTTTCCACTGATGTGACCTTGGCTGTGACCAGGGGCCAAGAAAAATGGAGCTTCGTGTTTTGCGAACTTGTGAACTTCGTCGTGTCTGATCAACGGTCCAGGCTCTCCCTTTGATCGATGAATGTGATCAAATTGTGACCTCGCATTTCGAGTGTTTGAACATGAGCCAACCCTGGCTCTTCCAACTCTCGATATCTGAAATACTTTAAATCAACGGCCCACAATCCTCGGTGATCAAACGGTCCAGATCTTACCAGGACTTCGCTTTTCGTGAAGTTGGAGGACTACTCACCTCCCTTCTTCCAACTTCTGATTTTCCAAAACCTACTCCAGATCAATGGCTCATAAATCCCCATGATCTAATGGTCTAGATCAACTCATGAACTCGGACATCGTGAGTTCCTACAACTCTTACCTTTGAATTTTTAGTCAGTGAAATGTTGATCTCTCACCACGTGTCCTCTATATCCAACAACTCAGATCTCATTGTGACTTTTCATTTCACGGAGTTGGAGGATGGCTCTCGTCCATTATCCTCTTCGCAGTTATACTGGATCCGACGGTTGTTGGTCCTCGGTGCTCAGATCCAACAGATCAGATCTGTACTTCTCCTTTGTGCTTCCTCTGGTCACTGGACTCTGATTTAATAGACATCGGGTATTCGGGATTGGTGATCCAACGACCACTATCACTCCTCCTCCTGAGCTTGTGCATCCTCCTGAAATTGGAAAAATTTCTAAGTGTCAAAGGTTCTGCGAGTCCTGATGAATTTGGGCCTCGTCTGTGTTTCTGATAATGTTATATCTCATGAGATTTGGTAATGGAATTAACCTTGGCCCTGGCGCACACTTGTGCTTTACATGCAACTCTGCGCTATTCCTCCTGAGCTTTGATTACACACTCTGCCAGTAATCATACCATCGTTGTTGTTTTTCTTTCCTATAGACATGCCATCATCATTGTTATTCTTTCCATCAATGACAAGCACACTCTTCCTGTAAACATGCCAATGGTAAAAACAGAGTGAGTGAAACCATAAAAAAAAAGACAGATCTCGACTGTATGCAAGTGCCTCTTCCCATTTTTATTTGTTCAACCAATTTTATAGAAGGATCAGATAGAGACTCGACAAAAAATATCCATAACCATTTCAACAATAAACCAATATTTGAAAACCCAGAAGGTTACCGAAGGAAGAAAAGATAGTTGGAATCTAAATCGGGCTCTATCAAAAACAAATGTAGGGAGACAACAAGAGAGTGTTCATACTTTAACAATAAAGAAAAGAGTTGATGGTCTTCCAAGACTTCTATCAACCACAGGCATAAATACCTTTTGAAAAAGAAACAATAGTGAGCCACACAATCTTACTTATTGCTCCAAGTCTTGGACGAGATCAATGATCAACACCTAAGAAGAGAAAAGGTAGGTAGAGTAAAATAACCCAATGCACATGGTATGTTTAACACTTGCAGAGGAGAGGCGAAGTTTAATTGAAGAGTGGTAGTTATTAAAAGAAAACGCAGAGATATAACATCTCTATCCAATTACTTAAGAGCCAACAACCTGACAGCACCACCAGTGAGGATGCACACATCCTTTTGACATAACGTCGAGATACCACTTGTATCAATCCACAACCATACATGCATATAATAATGTTAGGTCCACCCAAGACTAGATATTGGTATACTTCGGTGAAAAGACAATAAGAATGGACCAACGACCATGACTCAGGCTTTGAATAAATAACACAACAATTTTTGGCCATCCCTCTGTGACTAGATAAGGGTTACAACCATCATTATGGGGGAACGAAATAACCGACGGTAATACACAGAACGAAACCCTCCATTGTCAACACAGAGAGATATGTACCACCATTCACTTATTATTCCACAGAGACTCATCATGATACTAAAATAACAGAGCAACCAGTCAATGCGCAACTTAAGATACCCAATTCTTTTGTTTTCAATCCAAACATTTTACAGTCATCACAGGGAGCTATAACACACATCTAAATAGTCAAAAATCTCAATAACACACATAATCCAAACATCATCGAGCCATAATTTGTTCATACAATAGATAATACCTCATGGATGGAGAGAAAAAGAATCATACATGTGGCAAAACTCTTAAATGGCAATTTGGTCAAGCCTTCTTCCTCCCAAGATCCTAAAAATGCGGAGCTTCACAACCACCAGATCGAAAAATGCAATAAAGGAACAATGCTAGGGTGATGGACGATAGGGGGAGTATGGAGTGACGTGTAGTAAATGCACATTGCTTCCATCACCTGGCCTATTCAATTCAAAGTACGAGACAACCCAACAAGAATTACTTTCACCAATAAGTTAAACCATGTTTCAATGCCAAACCATTGTGAAATCTGCGACGATATCCATTGCATAATGTGCCACCCAATATCGTTTACACGTTAACCCTTGCCATAACTCCATGCCATAACACATATTGAATTTATATATGTGCCCTATTAAAATCTAATGACATTTGCAGATCCCAGTAACCAACAATATCATAATAGTTAGGACTAACACTAATATCATTTAACTTTTCCATTCAAATTTCATATAATCCTTTATCATAGCTCAAACGTATAACTTTTTTCCCTTTAAGATTTTTTCATAAGTTTTTTCTTGTTTTGATTATGCTACCAATAAAATATCTCTTGCATTTATGTGGCTAGGTAATTGATCATAAGGATTAGTGACATAGTTAAATCATAGCAACTGTAAATAACATGCTCCTTATAACCATAAAAAAAAAAATTGGATTGAAAAAAGCATTCCACAAAATTCATCCTCCACCTATTACCATGTAAAAAATGAAACCAAGACTACATCGTCAATAATGTAGGACTGTGTAGGAAGCATCAAAAACAACATATAAATATGTATAATATGTCTATCCTTGCACCTCTAGTCTACAAGGGGGTCCCACCTACTAGTATTATATTATTAGAATAGTTAAATAATAGGGACTTACCAATACTTTGCATGCGGAATTCATCGTTATGATTTTAATCGTCAACAAATTGGTGACTCCATAGGGAAATTTGTTTCCAACAGATTAGGAACTCAGAATGTTTGGTTTCGCAGGCCAAGTAACATCAGATCAAGAAGATATAAATCAAAATGATTATGCAATAGGGGGAAGTGAGTGGATTTAATGGAAAAATGACCGGGAATTTGGGAATAACTCATGGAAAGTGTTAAGTATGAGGGGGTTTATCCCTGTAAGCATAATCATTCAACTAAAATTTGTTCTTGACTTCAAGGAGAAAATTTTTATGAACTTTCTCTTTTGGATCTCGAAATGGATGAAGAAAAGGAAAGCAAAAGTGGGATAAAACCAACTATCTCATAAAACAACAGTAAAAGCAGATAACAATTTCAATGATGCCTTCAAGGGGAACATCATGACGGTTGTGTAATCTTGATTGTTATTGATTAACAATACTTTTCAAAAGTTTCGTTCTGGCAAAACTGATCCAACATTTTATTTTTGACAAAAATTGAAGTCAAAAGAACAAAAGCAAGAAATGTCAAAACAGAAATGAAACAAAAAAATTGAAATAAGCAGAAATGAAATGACAGAAAATAAAATAGCAGAAATGGAAAACTACTAATGTAAAAGCAGCAATGAAAAACTACTAATGTAAAAGCAGCAATGAAAACTACTATAATATAGAACAATCCAAACAACGTTAAACTCTTCAAGTTGGTTCCATGTAATGTTTTAAGTGGGAACCATTAGTGATGTAGGAAAACAATTGCTCATGTAAGTCCTTTAGAATATAAGAACTTGCACCCAAAAAAAAAGCGATCTTAAAAGGACCCAACCATAATTTTTGAAACTTTGAATGTCTTCCTCTATTAGCATGAGTTGAATCCCACAACAATACCTTCGCATTGACTTTAAATTTGATAGCTTTGACTCTCTTGTTGAAATATTTTTTAACAGTTTGTTGTCTTCTCTTTATATTACCCAAGGCAAACGTCCTTTTCTCCTCTAAAGCAAGGAGTGCATTCATTCTTTGAGAAAAATAAGAAGAATTTAATTCTTCGAACTGTAGCATTAACCTTAAGGAGGAAAGTTCCATCTCAGTAGGTAGAGTGTCTTCTTGAACATAAACAAGCTGGAAAGGAGTGCAACTAGTGCTCACCTTGGTGGTAGTTCGATATTCCCAAAGGGCGTAAGTGAGGAGAGTGTGCCATTGACGAGGCTTATCTTCAATGAGCCTTTTGATAATTACCACCAGATTCTTATTGGTAGACTCGACCTGCCCATTTCCTTGGGGGTAATAATTTGATGAGGTAAAATGTTTAACCCCCAACTTAGCTAAAAACTGGGTCATCTTAGCAGAAATAAAAGCAGGACCATTGTCTGTAATAATTTCCAAAGGAAGACCAAATCTGGAAAAATATTATTTTCAAGGAAAGAAATCACCTGTTCATCTGTAGAATGTTTAAGTGGGACATATTTAACCCATTTTGTAAAATAGTATGTGACTGTCAAGATAAAGACTTGTCCTACTGAAGATGGAGGATTAATAGGACCAATAAAGTCCAAACCCCATTTTGAAAAAGGAAAGTCCGGGAGGACAGGTTGTAACGGCATGGATGAAAGGCGTTCTTTCCCAGCAAATTTCTGGCACTTGTCACAAGATCTTGAAAAAACATAAGAATCACGAAAGATTGAAGGCCAATAATATCCTTTTCTAATAATCTTAAAAGCAGTGGTTTTAGCAAAAAATTGACCTCCTACATGAATAACATAATTTGAAGAACCATGAGTTTCTTGCAACAGTTTATGTGCTTCCTCATTGTTTCACAACGAAGCAACATACCATCGATAGATCTTCTAAACAAGAAGTCTCCTATAATGACGTATCTAGCAGATTTGAGACAGAGCCTTCTTCTTTGATGAGTGTCTAAGTTATCTGGACATCTTTGTTTTTGAAAATAGTAAACCATTTTTTTAAACCAAGGATTTTTAGACATAGGAAGGATTTGATTATCAATGTATAACAGTGATGATAGAGAACTATCATGTTCATCAATTGCTTCACTAGTTTCATCATGATGAGTTAAGTGAAGGGCTAAGTCACGTCCCTTGATGGTGTTAGAAGTCACGATAGTTAAAGCATGCTCCTAGATCTTGGCAAGCTAATTTGCAATCTTTCTTGGAAGATAAGTCTGTGAGAGTAAAAAATTGACAGCGGGTAAAGGGACTTTTACCAACATGTTCTTACCTAAGATGAAGTGGCGAAAATTTTCAACAGCTTTAACAAGAGAGAAAGCATGTTTTTCAATAAAAGAATATTTAAACTCATCATAAGACAAGATTTGACTCATGGAAGCCATTGGTTTTTCATTACCTTGGTCATCACCTTGCATGAGGATAGTAGAAACAACTTCCTCTGTGGAATTAGTATATGTCATAAATTCTTTCTCAAAATCTGGCTTCGCCAAAACCGGTGCAAAACTGATTTATTTATTGATCCCTACAAAAGTATTTTTGACATCATATGTCCAAGAAAAGGAACAATCTTGCTTAAGAAGATTATGAATTGGCTTGACCATTATGGAAAAATTAGGAACAAACCTACGGACAAAGTTAATAACACCCATAAAAGCTTGAACCTCCTTCTTGGAAGTGGGAGTAGGCATATTTAGGATAACAACAATTCTTTCAGGATCAATGCTTATTCTTGAATCAAAGACAATGTGTCCAAGGAGCTTTCCCTTGGTAACACCGAAAATAGACTTAGAAGAATTTATAGAAATGACAAATTTCATGCATCGTATGAGAACTCTTTTAAGATGACCAAAATGATCTGATCAGTTTTTAGAGTACACAGTTAAGTCATCAAGATAGATCTTAATAATATTGTCGATCAAATCGTCAAAAGATATTTGCATAGCTCTTTGAAAAGTGGCACCTGCATTCGAAAAGACAAAAGGCATGTGTTCATAATAAAAAGTTCCCTAACGAGTAATAAAAGTGGTTTTCTATTTATCTGCCCTTTTTACCTTGATTTGATTGTAACCAGAAAAACCGTCAAGTAAGGACATCATATGTGACCCTGCAACTTGCTGCAAAATCATTTCCATATTAGGGAGGGGAAAGTGATATTTCATACTAGCCCGATTCAATGCGTGAAATTCTATGCATAATATGATTTGACCAGTTGTTTTTCAAACGAGAACCAAATTGGAAACCCATTCATAATACTTAACCGGAAAAATGATCCCAGTCTTCAAGATTTTTTCCAACTCCTTTCGAATAGTTTCTTCCAGTGGAGGGTTAATGGGTCTTTGTTTTTTACTAACTCATTTTATGCCCTCCTTGATAGTAATGGAATGTTGTATAAGATAAGAATCAAAACCACGAAGATCCTCATAATACCAAGACAAAACATCTTGAAATTCACCAAGCAGCCTAGCAAACTTCATTTTTTCTTCATCAGAACATTGGGCACCTATTTTAACATTATTTGGAGACTCGTGTGTTCCAATGTTCAAGGAAATGGTTTCACCCACTTTCCTTTTCAACTCCTCTTATTTATTTTTCTCTTTGTTTCCTACATCACTCGATGAAAATGAAATTTCTAAAGGAGTAAAGCCTTTAGGAATTTTGTTATCTTCCATTGATATAATTTCCTTGGGCTTATAAGGTTCATTTTGAATGAAAGAATAGATTATCTCATCACTAGGGAAGACCTGCCATGACTCTATATTTTCAGGGATGTGTGGATGATACAAAGATTTAAAGGTACAATCAGGTATTTGTGGTAGAAGTTGTCGAGTAGGAGAGGATGCAAAACAACTAATCGATCAACCATTGAGTTCAATTCCCTTTTAACATGAGTGATGTTGAAATATAGTAAGTTCGAGATAATTTCCCAAACAGTTTGGTTGTATCATGTCATTAACTTGTTTCTAGGAGGTATATCTTATGTATGAGGTTTACAACAAGTTTAGAATTCCCAAAAATTGTAAGGTGACCACAACCCAGATTATAGGCATTTTCAATGCCTAACAATAATGCTTCAAATTCAGTGACATTGTTTGTGCAAGCAAAATCTAACCTATAGGAAAAGTTATGAATTTTACCCACGGGAGAGTACAAGATAATACCAACTCCATTTCCTTCGTTGTAGCATGAACCATCAAAGTGAATATGCCACATCCCGCCGTTAATGAGGCAACAATGGGCAATCTTATCCATAACCTTTACAAAAATATAAAATGGGGGTTTTTTAACAGGGTGTCTAAAGTTATGTACACCTAATTTATTTACATACGAATCCTCTTCATCTATCACTTCATAGAGGTTGGCTACAATGAAAGTTTTTCCTTCCTTGAAATTTTTTAGATGCTTCTGTTGTTCAAGGACGACAACTATGTCCAGGAGGGTTGCATTTGCTTTAATGTTGGCCAATTGATTTAGAATGTTGTATTTGGAAGAGGGAAGAGGGGAGGTAGTTTATTGACTATCAGTAGCCTTAGGAACCTCAAAAGTAGCACCTGGTGAAGATGACCTTGGGCTAGAAGAAGTGTGGGGAGGATCATATTTGCTTTTGGGAGCATAGAATCTATTCCTAGTATTTATGATCATGACATCTTCTGGCTCTGCAAAGTCTAGGAAAACAATAGTATTTTCAGGTCTCTTACCAAATATTTTATCTCTAGCATTATTCTTTACCTCACATGTACTTTCCTCATGGTGTTCCTCGCAAAAGTTACACCAACTACGAGGCATGATAGCTTTAGGCTAAAAAATATTTTCATTTGGATTTCTAAAGGGGGGTACAGAAGAAGATGAAGCTCCAGGGATAAGAGAGGGGACATTTCCTCTCTGTCCATATGGTATCATTCGATTATTCATGTCTTGTACAAGTTGTAAGAGGGTGGACATGTATTTATGTTTAACCGAGTCTCCCTTAGAAATACCTTTTCTTTCAAGTTGTTCTTCATACTCTAAACAAGTGTGCAGAGCAGAACCAAGCTTATCAATGGCCTTTTCTTCAATCCTATGATGATAGGGGAAAGGTAATGCATTATAATAATGCATCAAAGCAGCTTGGTTCTGAGGGAAAATGAGTTCAAGGATTTGGTTGTATAATTTGGTGAAATGCAAGTTGAAGGACTTGATAGTCTCACCATCCTTATAAGCGATGTTATTGTACTCCCATAACTACTCGGCTAGACTTTTGGATTGCTCATAGGTATATTTTAACCAATAGACTAACTCCTCCCAAGTAGATAAGATCTTAGGGGGTAGATCAAATAAATCGTCTGCAGCCTTCCCTTCAAGGGAATTTACAAAAAAACGCATACAAGTATCGTTGTCATTGGATCCTATGTTGTGACAATCATTAGAAAATTCCACCAAGTGTTCATTCGTAGTGACAATGTTATTCCCTGAAAACCTAGGGACATGTTCTTTGAATTTAGGAAGTGGACAAGTAGCAGGTGTTAGGTTAAGAGGGGAGGAAACATGCCACGGGGTAGTTGTAGCATCTTCTTCAAACTGAAAAATCCCATACTTCTTAATGACTTTGGCGGGGTTTGCGGTAGATTGGACAGGGACTTGGTGACTATATAAGATACCAATCACTGATGAAGTTGAAGATTGAGATGAATAAGCACCTCCAATGCCACCAGATCCACCACTAGATGTCGTTTTGTTAATGACAAGTAAGGGAGAGAAATATGAACTAGATGAATCAGACAAAGTTCTCCTTAGAGAACTTTGTTGGGTTGACAACACAAGGTTCCTTATTCCTATTTCAGTAATAGGATTAATTTTCGGTGATAAACCTCTTCTTCTCCTAGAAAAATGAGGGTCTAAGGACATGAAAAGAAAATCAAAACTGAAGGAAAAAGAAAGCTATGGTTGATTCCTAGGTTGTCTTTTCCTAGCTTCCCAACGTTCTTAGGCATTTATGTCTTGTTCAATTGCTTCCCATGAGCGATTAAGATCAAACTGGGTATTATCAGTATCTAAAATGGTATTAAACAAATTTAAAGCAATGTTGGTCTGATCTTGAAGACCAAGCTCAATATTGGGATGCCTTGTAATATGTACAATCAAAGAATCAATATCATAAATGTAAATATATTCAATCATAATCAAGCTAAAAATCAACCAGAGAGATATGGAAGACCTCCCCAGTATGGTCGCCAAATAAATGTTGAGGAAAAGATATGAAATAATCTTACTCAAACATTTTTATATCTTTCTTGCCTAAGGAAAGATAGACAGGAATATCACCCTATGTTTATAGCCTCGAAATTTGTTTCCTAATCCACAAATATTAGTTACAAGGGCTTAGGTTGATTTTTTATAAATAAAAGATTGTTGTAAAATTCAACAGTTTTATATAATTTTCTGAATATAACAGATGCAAAAGTAAATGTGGAGACAAAAGAAAAATTACCAAGTCACATATTAACATAGATGAGACAGAATAGCAATCACTTATTTCATTCCAAGAAATCAAAAGAATTGTTTTCTTTACAAAAATCCCTGAGGGATTTTGGACCAAAGTCAAACTTAGATGTCCCCGATGAAAACAAAAAATTGAACTTTAAAAGATGGATCAGCTTGCCACAGATTGTTTCCCACTTGACTCTGCACAATATCCTTTATCAGTCATGAAATTTAATTCATAAACATACAAGTCTACACAAACTATCAAAGATAGATCAACACCTTTGAAAACAAGTGTCTGAATGATGTAATTCAACCTTGAATCTTGTTGTCTACAATAGGACCCTAATGCCATAAAAGATAATTAGGCTTTTAATGAATTAAAGAATGAATGAAAACTGAACTATATCAATAAAACTCAAGAGCAGACCTTAATATGCTTTCTCCTTCTATTCTCCCCTTGTTCTTCCTTCTCTTTTTGCCTTTAAGCAATCAAAATTAGTTGAGGTAGTTCAACTACCTCTTTTAGTTAACTTAACTAAAACTCAGCTAACTTTTAGTTTAGGGGAAGAATTAATATAATAATAATAAGGGTCTTTAATAAATAATAACTAGTAGGTGGGACCCCTTGTTTAGTTTCTTAACAAAAATAAACTTAATTAGTCAATCAATCAAACACATCCCTCCTTGTGGTTCCCATCATCATTCTCATAATTTGAAAATTAAATATCAATGATATTTTAAACCATATCCAAAAATACAATATCCAAAAATAGTATGATGTCCAAAAACTTCAGCAATGAATTGTTCTCAACAATCAATAATAAAATATACTCAAAAACCATATTTGCCACTTTGGGAGGCAATTTTCCCTTTGTTGTTGTTGTCTCCCTTTGAATTTTCTGAATTAGGCTCAGGCTATGTGGAGCCTTTAGGATTGATCTCACTGATAAAATGATAGCAGTCATCTGTCAAGTGCATACGAGATGAAACGGATTTGGCTGGATCACTTGAGGTAGAGGAGGGGGCAGCAACAACTTTTCCTTTATCATGTGTGTGGTGGGATTCGGTTTTGAGTCTCTTGCTTGCATGGGAAGACTGTATAGGTGAGTGTGCAGGGAAAATTTGGACATTTGGGTTAACCAATGGAGGAGGATAAGGTAGAGACAAATTGGGCCAGCCACAATGTTGGGAGACTGATGGGTGAACAATATCCTGCCATCCGTCATTCTTAGGAACTTCTGGTTGCAATGAAACGTGAGGGGGGACAAGGATACCAGAGACATGATGGGGTTGGAAGGGAGGCCTTTCTAGCCTAGGTTGGACTACCCCTTTTCCAATCCAATTGAAAAATCTAGCTTGGAAGAGATGGTTTAACTCTTGTGGATATGAATAAAAATGTATCGAGAATCTTGGCCTTCTATGGCCTTTGTTCCAATTCCCTATGTCGTTGTTATTTTGGCCATGGCTTCCTCTGCTGAATAATCCCATCATGTATGCATTGTTTATTAGCAACTAGCTTCTTAAACAAACCATACATGACATCTCTTTAATATGAAACAAAGTTTGGCTCAACGATCACATCAGACCCATGTAATCCAATCCATAAAATTCATTTAATACTTGTCAATGAGAAGGGGGTGAATAAGGGTTCTGGGATATATGAGGGGGTTTTATTGAGAGGAAAAGTCATAATATGAAAGGGTGTAAGAACATGATTACTTCTCAGCAAGTCAGTAAACAATCAACTATGTTGCAATAACAAAACATATCAACTGTGACCCATCTTTGTGTCATCTTTTAATTGTTGTAATACAGAGTTTCCATTTAATTTTAAGAACATGGTGTGCAAAGTGAATTTGGTATTGTGAGGGGATTCGTAATGTGTGAAAAAGTGAGAGAATGATAGGGAAATTAATGGATATTGTTCATAAAACAAATTAAGTAATCAATAATCATAACTTTGTATTAAAATCAATCCAAAAAACACCAACATTCAATGTTTCTCAACTGTATACAAACTGCTTGTTGTTCCCATAATTAAATTTCTTAGAATCCATTAATTCATAACAGCCTGTATGATCATAACTCACAACAAACATCTTTCCATTCAACAATCTTATTTAACAAAGCACCGATCCCTTCCTTTCTTCTTTTTTTTCCTCTTTAAAATAAAATAAAATAAAATGCACAACAATATGCTCGACATCTATCCCTGATAGTTCATAATACATCATGATAACAATCAACATTCATTGTTTAACAATCGATCCCAATTAAAATATACCCAGTTCTCTTTTTAAAACACGAACAGACTTCAAAGCATGCTCGATTATATAGAGCCTTCATCATATCAATCACCAAACCTTGAAATGAAACAGCAGTCGCCCAAAACAATAAATCCTGAACCTTATCTCTATGGGTATAACTTCCTTTTAAAACCATTGGTAATATGTACGATGAGCCAATCATATATATGAAGTGAACATAACCAATTACACACATGCATCATTTTTAAAAATGGCCATAACCCTGATTGGGCCTAGCAAGAACCGCACAGGTGTCTCCATATTCAATTAAGACCACGTTGGTAAAAACACAGTCAGTGAAACCATAAAAAAAAAAAAGACATATCTCGAATGTATGCAAGTGCTTGTTCCCATTTTTATTTGTTCAACCAATTTTATATAAGGATGAGACAAAGACTCTATGAAAAACCTCCATAACCATTTTAGTGATAAACCAATATTTGACAACCCAGAAGGTGCCCGAAGGAAGCAAAGATAGTTGGAATATAAATCAGGCTCTGTCAAAATCAAATGCAGGGACACAACAAGAGTGTGTTCTCCCTTTAACAAAAACACAAAGATTTGATGGTCTTCCGAGACTTCTATCAACCATAGGCAGAAATACCTTTCGAAAAAGACACAGCAGTGAGCTACACAGTCTTAATTATTACTCCAAGTCTTGGATGGGATCAATGATCAACACCCGAGGAGAGAAAAGGAAGGAAGAGTAAAATAACCCAGTGCACATGGTGTGTTTAACACTTGCAGAGGAGAGGCAAAGTTTAGTTGAAGAGTGGAAGTTATTAAAAGAAAACACATAGATATAACATATCTATCCAACTGCTTAAGAGCCAAGAACCTGACAAAAACACCAACGAGGACGCACACATCCTTTTGACATAACGTCAAGATAACACTTGTATCAATCTACAACCATATAGAAATATAATAATGTTAGGGCCACCCAAGACTGGGGGTTTGAAGAAATAACATAGCAACTGTTGGCCATCCCTCTATGACTAGATAAGGGTTACGACCATGATTTTGGGGGAACAAAATAACCGACGGTAATACACAGAACAAAACCCTCCATTATCAAGACATAGCGATATGTACCACCATTCACTTATTATTCCACAAAGACTCATCATGAAACTAAACTGACAGAGCAACCAGTCAATGCACAACTTAAGATACCCAATTATTTTTCTTGCAATCCCAAACATTTTACAGTCATCACAGAGAGCTATAACACACATGTAAACAGTCGAAAATCTCAAGAAAACACAGAATCCAAGAATCCAAGCATCACTGAGCCATCATGTGTTCATACAACAGAGAATACATCATGGATGGAAAGAAAAATAATCATACCTGTGGAAGAATGCTTAAATGGTGAGTTGGTTGAGCCTTCTTCCTTCCAAGAGCCTCAAAATGTGGAGCTTCACAACCAACCAATCGAAAAATGCAACAAAGGAACAATGCTAGGGTGACGACCGATAGGGGGAGTATGGAGTGACGTGTAGTAAATGCACGTTGCTTCCATCACCTGGCCTATTCATTTTGAAGTATGAGACAACACAACAAGCATTACATTCACCAATAAATTAAACCATGTATTCAATGCCAAACCATTGTGAAATATGTGATGATATCCATTGCATAATGTGCCACCCAATATCATTTACACATTAACCCTTTCCATAACTCCATGCCATAACACATATTGAATTGTTATATGTACCCCATTCAAATCTAATGACGTTCGCATAGCCCACTAACCAACAATAGCATAATAGTTAGGACTAACACTAATATCCTTTAACTTTTCCATTCGAATTTGCATATAATCCTTTATCATAGCTCAAACATATAACTTCTTTCCCTTTAGGATTTTTTCATAAGTTTTTTCTTGTTTTGATCATGCTACCATTAAAATATCTCTTGCATATATGTGGCTAGGTAATTGATCATAAGCATTAGTGACATGGTTAAATCATAGAAACTGTAAATAACATGCTCCTTATAACCATAAAAAATGTTTTGGATCGCAAAAAGGATTCCACAAAATGCATCCTCCACCTATTACCATGTAAAAAATGAAACCAAGACTGCATTGTCAATAATGTAGGACTGTGTAGGTAGCATAAAAAACAACAACTTAACATGTATAATATGTATATCCTTGCACCTCTAGTCTACAAGGGGGTCCCACCTACTAGTATTATATTATTAGCATAGTTAAATAATAGGGCCTTAGCAATACTTTGCAGGCGGAATTCATCGTTACGATTTTAATCGTCAACAATGACATTCACTAAGGCCCCATAATCAAGCATAGAGTTTTTCAAGTGGAGGCCATTAATGCCCAATGAAATCTAGAAGGGAGATTCTTGTCTCGTTGTCGATTGAGATACATAGTGTTCAAGACGATAGGAGGGTCTTCCTTCTCGATCAGTAGTTGTAATATCTTCAAGATTTCCCTTTTCATAGAAGGTATCTTGCACATCTATGTCCCTAGGACCGTCATATTCAGTTTTCCAAACATGTTTGCAACATCTATGTTATCACTGAAATTTCGTCTGCAAATGGTTACAAGAATCCAGCATCGTCAAACAGTTATGAGGTCACCCATGGACCAAAATTACCACAAAATCATTACCAAAGGGTCAAAAACTATACAACCAGTGACAAAATTAAAGTGTGTTATGACTACATAGGGTGCGCATGCACATGTGCAAAACATAAATGCAGGAAAAGTGCACATGTGCCCGATGCACGACTGTGGTCGCTAAAAGCCGTGCACATCTAAGAACGACGCATTTATGATATTGGTTGGCCTTCCACCCACTTTTGGTTCAGCTTCCAAGTTGATTTGACACTCAAATATGGACTGGATCCGATTGGGTGGCTGGTCAAAGACCTAAAAATTCCCTAATTAGCCTCTTTTCACACTACGAGCTGGTTGCACAATACCTCAAAGAGGTGCTATAAAACAAGGCCATGGGTGCACTTCATTATTAAGGAATTTCAATAGCAAATTTATGCTGCTACTATTCTCTTGAGGAATCCTCTATTCTCATCAAGAGTATACTAGCACCATTACATTGGGCAATCCATCTCACCCCTTGAGTGGATTAGCAAAGAATTATTTCACCATTTTCATTCAAAGTTGTAATAAGAGCTTATTTGTGGGGGTCCAAGAGCCCTCCTTTGGAGGAAGAAGGGACTCATAGTCCTCTTTCGTCTTGGTGTTTTCTTTCACTGATATAAACCTTACCATTGGTGACATGGGTCTTATTGGTTTTTTTGTTCTTATGTTCCCTATGCTCACTAGTTTAGTTGTTATTTTATTTCTTAGTTGTTTTTTTATATTTCTTTCTCTAACCCTTTTCCTTACAACTATCCTACTTAGCAAACCCAACTAAGCTTGCAAGCACCTCTATTTTTCTCATCTAGGTGGCAAAAGAGGTGCTACAATCTATATTCAACTAAATCTCTTTTGTAGGAATTGGATTAGGAAGAAATTCATGTACCAAAGGTGGAGGTGGTGGGGCCACCTTATATATTGATGGAAGAGGAGTGCTTGGCTGCAAATTAGGGGCTGAAGCTTTATTTATTCTAGTGTAGGTTAAATATTCCCTTCTCCTTAATTTCTTCTTCTCATCCTCTGTTAATTGATTCAAGGCCCGAAGTCTCCATTCTCTTTCTCCTTGTCTTCTGGCTTCATTGATCTGTTCTTGTGTGACTTGTTCCTCTTGGAAGTCACAGATCATATCCATGAAATTCATATCATCGGTAGAATCTTCATCTCATCAAGGGAGTTCATTTTCTCTGTGAGGTTCTTAGCATGGAAGGCACCAAGCTTATGTGTCAATCGTCCCAACTGGTTTCAAAGTATCTTCAGCCTTTTCCTCTTGTTTATGCCTTGGTTTCCAACCTGTGGCGTCTCTCTATTGTTTGGAAAACTGAGGTCTGAGAGCATATTGATTCCTCTCTACAGTTGTCAAATGGCCCATAATATGGTTCTACACCTGGGAAAACTGAGTACACATATGATATATCTTCTTATTCAAGAGGGAAATGAGATCAGGGGCACTGCTATTGGAAACCTTAGTCTTTTCTTCTACCTTGACACAAGGGTACTAAAAAGGTTCCATCCTTGAATCAAAAATATTTTCTTCAATGTCAACACTGTATTCTTTGTCCTGTTCCAACGATGTGGGCTTCTTTTCCTTCATAATGAATCAAAACTGCCTTTCAAAAGCATCCATATAAAGGAGACAAACTAATGAGGTTGCAGGATGAAATTATGTTGGAATCTAGTTGTACAACTTGTCAAATATAGTATTTAATTCCTTCATTGTCTCATTCTCCTTTTTCTTTATCTGATTGAATTGAGCTCCAAGAATCCCACTGTCTTTGTTTTTTGACCATCTTCTCTTAAATAAGTTGGAAAAATCTTTATAGGACATGAGATGATTGTCAGGGAGGCCTTTGAACCAATCAAGAGATTATTCAGTCAATGATGAATCGAATAAATTCATGGATACATCTTCATGTTAAATCCATTCATTGTCCATGTCTTGACCCATGACATAAGGATGATCCTCAATAGTCACTACATTATTTCCAGGGAACTTTGGAAACCACTTTTTTTACTCTTTTAGAATTGTGTTGGTGTATCCTTGGATAGTGGGCATGTTAAGGGGTTTGTAGAGGTATTTTTCCCAAGGGTGAGCCATTGGAGCAAAGGTAAGGGTACCATGGAAAAGGTTTTTGAAAACGCTTGAGGGGAGTTCTTCTTTGGTAAACCTTAGAAGGCTTGAACCTCCTAGGAGGGAAGGGCTTGGAAGAGGAAGGCTTCTGGAAAGGTGGATCCTCTAGATGAGCTTGAAGAAGAGCTCATCAAAAAGGGGAAATTGAACACCCCTCGGGTGGAGTTGCCATAAAATATAGGGGAGAGGCTTTGGGATAGCATTCCAAAGTGTCGTTAGGGTTCAAAAAAGGACTCAAAATCCTCCCTGAAAACTACGCCAAAATGTTAGCACACAAGTTGTAGGTTGGGAAAATCTTGACCCAACCACCAAAATTACGACAACTTAGAGAGAACCTACCCACTTTCACCTTAGGTTGGTGTTCCTGTCACTTAAGAGATGAGGTAGTCACCTCAAGGGGGGAATCTTGGTGACCTTGGGGGGGAATGAGATGGAAAATGAGATGTATGGATGGATTCCACTAAAGTTCAAATATAAATGGTATAAGGAACTTGGAAAATAGTCTTGGGAATTGTTTAGGGTTGTCAATGCTTTGAGTGACTTGTTGAGAGTAAGATACCTGCCCGAGACACAATGAAAACCAAGTATAATTGTGATATGTTAGGTGGAAAAGCACGTTAATATTGTTGTCCCTAATTGTAGAAATAATCAGTGATGTGTGTCAACATATAAAATACAATAAGAGCTACAAAATAAGTGCCAAAATTCCAATTGAATAAGCATAATATAAGCTAGTAAAGATTAGTTTAACTCAACAATGATATAGTAAGACTTTAGCACAAAGCAAGGTTGTAACAAAATCTAGCTGAAGTGATATTTATCAGCCTTATGGTTGTAGAAAACCAAGCCTTATAACAGAAAAATCATCCAATGAAAATCACTTTAAACTAGCTCAAACAATGTGCTAGGGTTAGTAGTGTGTTAGGGCAAAGTTATAACCAATTTCTAGGGTTAGTTTAGGAGTTAAATAGGGTTAAAGGGTTATATTTATGCAACCCTAATGGATGTAGGTTAGTTTTGTAACAGAAGCAAGTTTTAGTGGATGAAAGAGGACGCCTCAATGAGGTAATATAGCCTAGGGCTCAAGGAACAATTTCCAAGTGAAAGAACTTTAAAACATCAACTTCATGTTTACCAATGCAACTTATTATTTCTCCAATGCAATGACTAGTGCATTTAATTACAGGTTAATGTGGTCAAAATAAAAGCGATAGGGATACTACCTCCTTGGGGGTATAAATTATCTTATTCCCCAAGGAAAGCAACCTAGATAGGGTTTAAAACTAAGGGGTTTATGCACTTATACTTCCTTAGCAATCCCTTGCAAAACAATAACTATATGCTTGAAAATTATGGTGGAGAAACGTAGGGGTGTATGCACTTATACTTCGTACTTAGCCTTAGCAAAATCAACCTTGAGCTTTAATTACAAATGATAAAAACAAGTAAAATCCCTTACCAATCCAATAGCAACAAGATAAACCATAGCATGCCAAGAAAATCCACCACAATAGCTAGAAAATGACCTCCAAGAGCTAGCGCATCATCATCATCAAGTACATAACCAAATAAACACCATATCATAGCACAAGATAGCAAAATGCCTCAAGGGTAGTGAAAAGTTTTGTCCTTAGATCTTCACAATGGGAGAGTTATGATTTAAAATGAGATTTCATGATATCTATTTATACAATTTGTCTTTCACATAGTTTGTACACATTAGCTTGGGTAAAACATAAGATAAGGGGTCCAAAAACCTTATCTTACCCCTTTCAATCAAATAGTATTAAAAAAATCACTTTTACACAAAATAAACCCTAGAATAAGGTGATGTGACCACCCCTTTAGGGGATGTTGTCGCTGGGTAGGTAGATGCATGGCTATGCCTCCAAAGGCCACTTACCACTCATACAAGTCTTCTCTTAATGGTCTTAAAGATCCATTCCTTCAAAATGTGCCACATGTCATCAAGAAACATCTTCACCACCAAACCCTATCCCTCTAGGTGACATCAAGATTCTAAAAGTGACGTTTTTCCTCTCCTAGGAAAAACATTTGACATGTAAGGGCTAGGTTATGTCATCCATGATGTATTCTATGCCTCCAAAGTTTTGTCTTTGTCATCCAATATGTGGGCACTTGGCATCCAACCTATGGGATTCAAGCCCCATGGAAGCCCAAGCTAGGCTTGTTCTTCCAAAAATGTTCACCAACTAGGTTCAACAAAGAAAAATAAGCACGCCCTCCAAGGATCTCAAGTCATAATATCATGGTGAGTAAATCAAATCAATAAATGATCCACCTAATCATGTGCATCAAATATTACCCAGTCAAACAAATAAGTGCTCAAAGACATTATGCAACTTGCTAAGCTTGGATATGGGAGGGTTGATGAGGTGTACAATTGGGTAGATATTTCCCTAGGTCAAGGAGTGTTTCCCAAGTGATCCCTCTCTAAGCCATGTGAATTACATGAAGTGGTTATGGATCAAGACTCACTGGGCATGGGGTAAGTTTCAAAATCAAATATCAGATATTGTGCTCTTGGTACGCTTTACAAGTACACTCTACTGGAAGGGACAAAAATCAAAAGGGTGTGGGGAAGTTACCATAAATTCCACGTTGCACATCCAATTTTGATCAGACCTGTGGAATTACAGAGAAGATGTATCATAGAACTACAAAAAACAAATCAGACCAAGAAAGGCCAAAATTTTGGAGATAAAACAAAAGAAAGATCGTCTAGCAGAACCACCTTGAAATCAAGGTTTAAAAGTGATACTTTGTTAAGAACCAAATATCAATATAGCATAGAAAAACATCAGAATAAGTACTCAATGCCTTGAAAAAGATATAATTTTAGATAATAAGCCTCTTTGAGGGGGCAACCTCCTTTTACCCCACATAAATGTTCAAGTACAAGATGATTCCAAATGAAATGTCTCCTTGGTATATATAGGAGACTACGAGGTATAATTACAACTAATGGAATAAAGCCGACATAAATAAATAACATTACTAATGTAATATGCCCCAATTAAGGGGTAATGAGCCAATATTAGGGCTTAACATGCCCCTCCCCTTGAGACAAGTGTTGTCTGCAACGCTTGAGTAACTATGGATGCTTCTGTATAAAAGACTCATCTTCCCAAGTGGAATCTTCGACCGGTAGTTTCCTCCATTTAATGAGATACTCTGAAATGGATATATTCCTCATCTGGTGAATTCTTGTGTCAGTGATGGCTTCAGGCTCCAATATGATTTTTCCTTCCTCGTCAAGTTCTGGCAGTATAGTTTGAACTGGGATCTTGTCACCTATAACCTTCTTTAAGCATGAAACAAGGAAAACTTGGTGTACTCGTGAAGATGTAGGAAACTCCAATTTGTATGCCATAGTACCAATATTTTGCAACACCTTATAAGGGCCATAGTACTTTGGTGATAATTTATTATCCTTCTTGGCTTGCTTGAGGTACATCTGTGTGTATGGTTGTAGTCTTAAAAACACCC
>SNQJ01S0039362.1:18171-45195 GCA_010110895.2 Picea sitchensis
ATCTTCTAGAAGTAGAACCTTCTAAGAAGTCCTCTTACATTTATTATATCTAACTACTATAGTGGGCCTTATTTAATAATATAGTGGACCTAGTCCACCTTACATTGAATGACCTCCACTATTATCACTATGGGCCCTCTGGGGCCCCCCACTAACTCTCTAGCTACCTTACATAAGACAACAAATAAATCTTCTGCTGAAATTGGACATAATGCACCTCAAAAACAATCTAAACCAATTGAAACTAAATATAATTTAGCAACCCCAAGTTTAGAGTATGATTTGATTGAGGATCTCAAAAAAATTAGAGCTAATATTTTTGTTTATGAATTATTGAAATTTTCATTTCTTCTGCAAAAGATACTGCAGAATATTGCTGAAAACAACAAAAACAACAATCCGAACAACAACAAATTTGCAAAAAACAACCCCAAAACACATCAAAAGGTCTCCGTTAAAACAACACTAGAGTCTTATGATAAAAGAGAGCTTGTTGTAAAAGGTGTAACAAATGTAGATAAACTAGTTCCAGGGGCTGCGACTAAAAAACAACAAACTTCTGCTGTTAATACTCGCAGAAATGTCCCACCCTTTTTGTTGACTTTTGAAATTTTCAATAGGAATGTACATAATTGTATGGTAGATTCAGGTGCATCGTGAAACATAATGCCTTGGTCTGTCTGCCAAAATATCAATGCTGAAGTTCAACTTTCCAGTCTGAAAATTATTCATCTTGATTGGACTAGTGTTAAAGTAATAGGTGAATTAAAAAATGTGCTTATCAGATTATCATCTAACCTAAATTCCATCAGGTTATTGATATTATTGTCGTTGATATCCCCAAAGTATATGACTTATTTTTAAGTAGAGATTGGTTCGAACAACTACATGGCTATTTTGCGATAGATTGGTCTCACTTATGGCTGCCCGAGAATGGAAAGCCTAGCAGAATCAAGGTCAATCGTGAGCGTTATCTTAAGTTCACTGTAACCGATTTAAATGATCCTAATGAACCATTCACTGATTCCACTAATTCACCTAAAATCTAGGGGATGGACACTTTTTTTGGCAATTTCATGGCTGAAACTTCTACCATTACTGACCCGGAACAACAGTACGAAATTATGATATGCACATAGTCAACAACCCTCTCTCAGTGGTCACATGCACCTGGCTAAAATCAGATCTGGTCTCTTTACTTCGATGGATCTAAATCTAAGGAAGGAGCCGACACAAGATGTGTGCTCATTGATCCAGCAGGTAACAAAACTTTGATCGCTTGTCGGTTAGAATTTGAATGCACAAACAATATGGATGAATACGAGGCACTCCTGCAAGGCCTCAAAAAAGAACTAGATTTGAGGATTCATAATTTGACAGTCTTTGGTGATTCATAAATTGTGGTTAGACAGGTAAAAAATTCTATTCACTATTTATCTCCACACCTGAAAAGATATCAAACTAAGGTATGGAATTTAATGAACAAATTTTCTGCGTTTAACATTAATTCTATTTCGATATTGAATAATTCTTAGGATGATTTGTTAGCTAATGTCACCTCTAAAATTTTTCTTCCAGAAGGCCTTTCTCCAAATGCATTTTCCGTCGAGTTGTTGTTCAGACCATCTGTCCTGGACAACATCACAAATTGGAGAGTCTTCGATGACGATCAATAGATCATGAATTTTCTACACATGGAAGAGACTTTCCAAGGCACAGTTATCGATGAAGGTACCCATGACGAAGACCTTCACAATTTTATGGTAATACCAGATCCAAGATCCCCAGAGTCCACATCAGATATGGTAAAATCTATCCCAAAATCTGTGGTAAGATTAGAAAGATTTATGATCTTCATGATAAATTCAGAAAATCAGTGAATTGTAAAACGAATAGTTCTTCCTTGACATATGAAAAAGTAAATTTAGGAACCAAAGACAAACCACAGTGCATCAATTTGGGAATGGGGTGTTCTGAGCAAGAAAAGACAACATTTATTAAGTTTTTAAGGAATTTAAAGATGTCTTTGTTTGGACATACGACGATCTAAAAACCTTTGATCCTAACATCATACAACACATTATTCCCATGAAACCTCAGACCCAACCTTTTCAACAGAAGTTAAGAAAGATGCACCCAAAACTTGAAACAACAGTCAAGAAAGAACTAAACAAACTCATGAATGCTAAAATAATTTTCCCAGTAAGACATACACAGTGGTCTCTAATCTTGTCCCTGTAAGGAAGAAGAGTGGTGAAATCTGACTATGTGTTGATTTCCGAAATCTAAACTGGGCATTTGATAAAGAAAACTACTATGTTCCTCCTATGGAATAGATCCTCCAACAAGTATCCGGTTCTGAAATATTATCACTGCTGGATGGTTTTTCAAAATATAACCAAGTCTTGATGTCTCCCTAGACCAGCTCAAAAGCACTTTCCGTGCTCCATGGGGTACCTATGCTTATAGGAAAATTCCCTTTGGGCTCATAAATGTCGGTGCCACCTTTCAGAGAGCGATGGATATCGCTTTCCATGGTTTAATAAATCAATCTGTAGTGGTTTATCTAGATGATGTCACTACCTTCTCAAATAATAAAGGAGATCATCTAGCTCCTCTAGGATATGTTCTACAATGATGTTGTAAGTACGATATTTCTTTAAATCCTAAAAAAATTTTCTTTGCAGTAGAACAAGGTAAGCTCCTCGGATTCATTGTATCAAATGAAGGGATGATTTTTGACCCTGAAAGGACCCAAGTCATTTCAAAACTGCCCCCTCCCTCTTCCAAAATATGCATGCAATCTTTCTTAGGTCAGATAAAATTTGTTAGAAGGTTCGTCCCCAGCTTTTCAGAAATGGTCAGACCATTACAAATTTAATAAAAAAGGATGTACAGTACCATTGGGGACCTCTAGAAAGTCAAGCTTTTGACTCAATAAAAAATGATATAGTAGACGCTCCATCCCTAATGAGCCCTGATTTTTTGTGAGATTTCACTCTCTACACATTTGCCTTTGATCGGTCTTGTGCCGCTGTGCTAACCCAAAAGAATGTTGAAAAGAACAAAGTTCTGATTGCCTTTATGAGCTCAGCCTTTAAAGGAGAAGAACTTAATTACCTAGCAGTAGATCAACAGGCTTATGCTATTTTTAAAGCAGTAAAACACTTTCGATCTTATTTACTCAAATCTAGGACAAAAATCATTGTCCCTAACTCTGCTGTCAGAAATTTGTTAGTACAAAAAGAATTGGGCGAAAAAAGGGAAAACTGGGTCACATCCTTACAAGAATATGACATAGAAATTAACCCAGCACAAATTGTTAGAGGCCAAGGTTTATGTAAATTTGTCACTGATTCAACTATTGGACAACAGAATGGAACTGATATGTCACTTCAAGATCAACACAATCAAAATCAAATCTGTTGTGCACGAAACCTTACTAATCCTTGGTATGATGACATCAAGTTTTATCTAGTACACGGATCAGCTCCCCGCCACCTTGATCCAAAAAATAGGAGAGCCCTAAGAATGAAATCTGCTTCTTTTCAGCTGGTAAATGGTATTTTGTTTTTCCAAAATTTCGATGGAATGCTTATGCACTATCTAGAAAAAGATCAAGCAGATAAGGTCTTATTGGAATTACATGCAGGGGAAGCTGGTGGGCATTTCAGTGGAGACACCACTGCCCACAAAGTATTAAGAGCAGGGTATTACTGGCCTACTCTTTTCAAAGACGCCCACGCCTTATGCCACAAGTGCGTAATCTGTCAAAAGGCATCTGGACGAGTACATAAACCATCATTCCCACTGCAACCTGTCTCGGTAGACTTCTCGTTCCAACAATGGGGTCCTCGATATTATAGGCCCAATCAATCCTACATCCTCGCAGTAGCATAAATACATCATAACAACCACAAATTATTTCACCATATGGTCCGAGGCTACACCATTAAAGGTGGTAAACACCAGCCAGGTAATATCTTTCCTGAATTCAAATATTATCACTCGTTTCGGTATTCCTGAATGCCTAGTATTTGACAATGCTTCCTATTTTTCGTCTCTCGAAATGAGTGATTTTTCTTTAGAAAAAGGAATAAAATTAAAGTATTCTGCCAGCTATTACCCCCAAGGCAATGGTTTGGCTAAATCAACTAATAAAAACCTGATCAAGATCATCAAGAGAACGGTCTCCAAAAACCACAAAAACTGGCATAATGCACTATTTAATGCAATCTGGGCTGATAGGGTAACTCCTAAAACTGTTGTTGGTAATTCCCCCTTTTTCCTCGTTTATGGTAGGGAAGCTATTCTTACACTGTATGTCCTTCTTGCATCTCTATAGTTATCGTAGAAGGTGCAAGAAGAAGACTGTCCTCCCTTGGAAAGTCGGATTAATGCTTTGCTGAAGTTAGAGGAAGTAAGGGCTCAAGCAAAACAAAAATTGGATCAACATCAACTCATTGTCAAAAACTGGTTTGATTCTAATTCTGCCTCAGACATAAATTTTGAGGTAGGTGATCTTGTCCTTAAATGGGACAAACCTCATGAGGGGAAAGAAGAACATACTAAGTTTCAAAACCTGTGGTTGGGACCATTTCTAATTGCTGAAAAACTAGGTCCCAGTTCTTTCCGCCTACATAATTTAGAGGGACAACCAGACACCTTTTCGGTGAATGGCCAAGCTCTCAAAATGTACTTCACCTGACGACTCTCCGATACACCTTTTGTACATATTTTTGAATTTCTTTGCTTTTTTGTTTTTGTTTCCTTTTTTTTTCCATCGGTCCTTTTGAGTCAAACATGCCTATATTACAGTCTAGCTCAGACAAAGAGAAACATAATGCTTCATCTCAAAACAACTGTCAAAGGCTGTAAGAACATCAATTGCAGTCCTACTCTGAAATTGTAGGCTGGTTAAAGGTGTCATTTTGTTTGAAAGTCGATTTCTCGGTTTCAATTTGCACTTGAAAGTATTCACGACTATCTTTAAAAAGTCTCTTTACGTTGTCCTTTCTCTTTAAGAAAGAAACTCAATGATGTCTCCATGTCCTTGAAAATTAGTTCTATCAATGAAGTGTTTTTCAGATCTTGATGAAGGTTAGCTAGAAAAATTTATAGGCCTGTGAAAATATTAAGTTGTGTTAAAAAACTGGAATTTTCAGTGTCACCCCGCTCTGTTGAATATCTTTAAAACTATATCAGAATGTGAATAAAATCTCATAGATGTGGGAAGTGTTTGTAAACCCGCCAGGACATTGAACAGGTCTGGTGGCAGTGGGTAAATGCATGCATGACACCAAGACAACTTCGTCGGGGTACTGAACAGGCCCACTGACAGTGAAGTGATGTCAGGTAAAAGAAAATTCTTAGATATAAATCTTGTTTTGGACATAAGCATCCTTTGTTCTATTTTGAAATTTCTTGGGAAGGATATAAAATTTAGAGTGGGTTAATTGACATCCCTGTCGAGGCTATGAATGCTTGCTGGCAGAAGTGGCCCTATCAATAGTATTGGAGATTTTAACTTAAACATCGTGGTTTTCTTTTGTGAAATTTGTCACCAGATTTCATTCTTTTAAACGAAAGATATCTGAAATTGGTCTGCATCTTGTTCTTTTAAAAAAAATATGTTCAAATAAGCTTGGAGTTTTTCTTCGATTTGAAGTTTTTCAAAATTCTCTAACCCGAACTAGTTTGTATTGCAGAGATAACTGCTTCTCCCAACATGTCGCCATTGTTGGCACCTCAACATATTTGTTAACTTTTTAGATCAATTAATTGATCTATATAGCTTCCTAATTGGGATCATCTATTTTCATTACTCTTCATAACGCAATTTTCGAAACGACAACTGTAAGTTGTCACTTTTCCCTATTATTTTTTTTTGTCTATGCTTCATTCATGACTAAAAGCATGAATACGAAGCATGAAAACTTGCGACTGTGTTACCATTCTGTTTTAAGATTTCATTAAAGGAAAATTGTTCATATAGTTTATTAATGAAGTTTGGTTCCTTTCCATGAAGAGTTATTCTCTTTGTTTCGATCCTTTCAACACCAAGCATGCTTAGATATTGATGGTTATATAAACAAAGGACCCCCACGATTTGATTTTTGGTATGGTTTTGTTTGATTCTTGGCTATACGTTTCTTTTTTCTAAGCCTTTGATTTTCAATTTTCAACTTTTCCAAACCTTGTGATAGAACCCACGACCCATGCACTTATTTTCATTTTTAATGATTTGGTCCTAGCTTGTACTAAATGCAAAGGTGGCAATACTATTTGCATATAGACATCATTCCCAAGACTGGCCTTAGTCTTTGCAAACCCTCTTCGCATGAATTTCAATTAAATACCCATCTTATCATTATGAGTTTATGTTCATACACCATTTACTATTGGAATTTCTCGGGCTCGGGTTATGGCTCTGGACTGTCTCACAAACCCTCCTTGTGCGCTGTGTCTGATCCATTACCCTTTCATCCATTATGGCTCCTGTTGTGAGAGTTAAAATTAATGGCATTCAAAATCTACTCTTATATGACGGTGCTAGAGAAGATCTGGAGAGAAGTGGTTGGCTCATTTTCATTAGGAAATTTTAGCGTTTCAATTTACAAGTTGCCCAGGAATTCGCTTTCTCCTTTGATGGGTGTAGAGCGAAGGTGGGTGATGTCCAACTTCAGGTTACAAAGGATTTCTTGAGTCGAGCTATAGGACTACCTGCAAGCGATCAAAGGTGGTTTAAAAATGCAAAAGTGGAAGAAGTTCCTTGGAGCCTGATGTTTACATCTCGAAAAATAAAAGGGTGTGACAAAGGTATGCCCATTTCCTTCCTAAAATCTCGGTGGCACGATCTACTTGTTGTGGTAAAACAATTTGTTACCTATGAGAAATGTTTAGGTCTTGTGTTTTTGTACCATCTGCGTCTGCTTATGATTTTTATGGGCTTTCCTTTGAACATGCTGTATTACTTATAGAAAGCAGTTGTCACACTCTAGCCTCTTCCATCATGGCCTAATCAAAATCTTTCTTTTGAATCAATTAGAATTGCAGAGTGATAATTGGGACTCATTTTTAATGAGAAATGGTTTTTCTAATCCAAATGTTGATGAGATCGATAAACGCGTGGTTGAAGAAACCCTAATCTACCCTACAACACCCCTCTCACCTATCCAGGCCTGTGTCTCAGCCTCCTACAACAAACTCTTAATCGATCCAAAGGTTATTGAACAGGCCTGTGAGCAGGTTATACATCCTAATGACTATGTTAAAAATTTAAAGAAACCTACAGGGAAGACATCTAAGAGCAATGTTTATATAAAGTTTAAGAACAAGAGAGTCGGGAGGCTAATTTTGAGAAGGATTCATAACAATTCGAACTCTCATGTGAGTTTGATCAGTATGATCAAAGTCCATGAGAGTTCGGACTCTGAAATCGATAGGTTCCTCGTTGAATAAGACCCTCATTCATTCGAGCCACACATTGATCGACCCTATAACTTTGTTGACAATTTACCTCCCTATCTAGAAAACAATCCAGAGTTCCTTGGTGTTAAATTGGTTAATGAATCTACTGTCAGTATGGAAGGTGCTCCGGTTCACAACCATGTTTGTTCCCATGCAACTGCCGCACATTCAAAGTGTGAAGTCTGTCGATCATGGATTGATAGATATTATACTGATATCCCTATCCTACAGTCACGGGTTAAGGCTTTAAAGGATCAGATCAATGTCTTAACGAGTGAAAACCATAGGCTCGAGTCTGTTATTCAGGGGAAAGAAAAACGTATGAAGACAACAAGCAATGTAGTATTTAAAAACATTGAGGTTGCAACAACCATTGTAAATTCCAAGGTTGTTTGATATGATTTGATCTCATAGTTAGAGGTATGATTCTTTATCTTAAAATATGACTGTTTTTTGAAATTAGATTGTTTTGTTCTTTTAATAAATTGGATTTCATTTACTAAAATAGCTAGCTATAGAATCACAAGATTCTGTAGCGAGTTATGTTAATTCAAATTGTGTAAATTAATGGTTGAAAATGTATCTAAATCTTTCTATTTTCCTTTTTCTTTCAGGATATTCAGGAATCCATGATTACAAATTGATCTTAGGCATCCATAAGACCTTCCAGTCATATCTTTGATGCATTTTGTATGAACAGAAATGAACTGTTGTTAGTTTTGGAGGATTCAATAGGATCTGGGTTGTTACATCCCCCTTTTATTTTTGTAATAAATATTTGATCTCAGAAAGGGAAACAATTATCTTTTCTGAGGCATTTATAAACCCATCATTTTGTAATCAGAGGCATGTTGGCCTAGGGCTTATTGTGAATAACTTATACTCAAATTTAGACATAACAAATATTTACTTTATGCTCTAGTCATCTGTGAATGTTGTTGTCATCTATAATTTGTTTATCTTGGTAATTGGATGACTGCTGATAGCTTTCGTCTTCACAGATTATGTTGTTGTCAAGATAGTTTTTCCTTCTTAGTTCATGATTTTGTGCTTCAGTTTTATCAAAAGAGTGAATGATCATTCAATTCATATTATGAGGTTTACCTTAAACATGTTGATTGATTAAATGCAAGCTGTAACTGTAGGATTTATCTCATGTGTTATCACTTGTAGTCTATTATATCACGGTTATCATTTTGCGTCCTATCGTTTTATTAATTAAATACACCAGTCCATATACAGTTTGGCATTTATCCCAAATAGTGTGAAGATGCACAACAAATTTCTCTTGTGGATGGACTGATGTACGATTTACGCAAATAGTTGGACGCATAGCCTTCAAGTGATTAATAGGTTAGTCTGTTATTTTCTTTCATTTGCTTGTTTATTATAGGAGTACTTATATATAGTATAATTTTCACTGTCTATATTTTTCTGTTGAATTAAGTAGTTTAATATTTGATCTTACGAATGCATATAGATTAAGAACAAATAAAAAAAAACAAATAGTACTTTCTGCTTTCTTTATCTACTTTCATCGAAAGAATCATTAAACATTTGATTTTTTATGAGTTCAGATTAAAACTCATTACTTGTACATATTGTATATATGAATTAGATAAATAGAACTATCATATAAATACAATATATATAAACTGTATATATATATATATATATTTAGATGTACATATATATTTCAGTGATTAGTAATTAGTGAGTTATTTTGTTTCTTTTATTTATTTTTCATTTCCTTTAGGACTTTAGATTGGCCAATGGAGCCATTAAACCCATCAGATTGAGTCAATCCAAACGGATTGGGTTAATTAGACAACCCCAGACCAGATTCACTCTTCCAGTTGACGAGTGGTCATTTTCGCCCATCAACAAGATTCCAACCCAATGCAATACTTGCTCAGTCGCCAACAAATTAATGGAAAATTTGCCCAATGGATCGTCATTCTTCAGGAGTACAACCTCAAATTTTCAACACCCAAGATGGAGAAAGCCTCGTCCTCGCCGAACTCATTATGACATTTCCTTTCGATACTACTAGCTCTCCCATCAATACCGACTTCCCCGATGAACATCTCTTTTTCATCCCTTCGGATGATCCTTGGTACGGTGATCTCCTCGTCTACCTCTGAAAAAAGAAGTTCGAAAACCACCTCTCCAGGACGATCGTTGACGTATTTGTCACCAGGCCCCTTGCTACCTCGTTATCAATGATATCTTATATCGACGAGTGGTCGAGACCATACTTCATCGATGTTTGAATATTGACAAAGACGACAGAGTCTTGAATGACTTCCATAGCGACACTTGCAATGGCCACCTCTCAGGGATGTCCACCACCCATAAAATCATTTGAGTTGGCTATTTTTGGCCCACATTGTTTCATGATTGCATCCACGTTATGAAGCAATGTGAAAAATTTCAGCTATATGCCAACAAAGCGAGAGCACCACCCGCTCTCCTCCATCCAGTCATTACTGCCAGCCCCTTTTGCAAATGGGGCATCAAATTCATGAATTGTAACCCTCTATATATAAATGGACACAAATACATCGTTGTGGCAGTCGATTATTTCACCAGGTGGGCTGAAGCCATGCCCACCTTCAATAACACCGCTGACACTGCATCGCATTTTTTCTTTAACCACGTTATCTCCCTCTTTGGAGTCCCACTACAGTTAGTCTTAGATCACGAGAAACACTTCGATAATGATATTGTTGTTGAACTCTTCTCTAGTTTAGGCTTCTCCCACGAGTTCTCCTCCCCATACTACTCTTAGTCCAATGGACAAGTAGAGGTGGTCAACAAGGTCCTCAAAATCATATTGCAACTCACAGTTAACAAACATAAGACCAATTGGAACCATATGTTGTTTTCCACGCTATGGGTTTATCACACGACAGTTAAAATTGCCACTGGTTTCACACCATTTCATCTTGTCCATGGGGTCGAGGCCACTCTCCCCATAGAGTGTGAAATTCCCACCTTACGCATCACAGTTGAGCTATTACCCGACACTCCTCCAATGGAGAAGTGTTTGATGGACTTAGAGTCGTTGGATGAATATCGTCGGTCTTCGTTATAGAATAATGAGGCAGACAAAAATCGATTGAAGGCCACCCTCGATTTCCATGTCAACCTTCTCTCATTCAACGAAGGCGACCTTGTCCTTGCTTACAATATCGCTCATGATAAATTTGACCATGGAAAATTTGAGTCATTATGGCATGGAACTTACATCATCCAACATTGCCTCACAAAAGGTGCCTACATCCTAGCCTCCCCTGAAGGCCATCCTCTCAAAGAACTCGTCAACGGGTTGTACTTAAAGAAATTTTATGCCTAAGTGTAGCCATTCTACACTAGGCTTTTTATTTTTGTACACTTTTTGTAGAGTTTTTAATCTTATTTTTCCTCCATTCCTTGTGTATAATCTATCATTTGTGTTATTGACAAATGCCTCCTCCATCGGCCTACCACATCGATTATGCCGATGGAGCTAGATGTTGGACAAAGAATCTCGCTTTGGTTGGTTGGTCCCTCTATACCCCCTCACATGAACTGCTCCACTCCAGTGGCATATGTCCGGGCTCAAAAACCAACAACCAAGCAGAATACAAAGCCATCATTGACCTCCTTGCAAAGGCAAATAACCACCATGTTCGTCACCTTAGTGTCTTATTAGATTCCCAACTCATTGTCCTGTAGCTGAACAATGTGTACCGCACCCGCGATCCTTGCCTCTTCCGCAAATACCTGCAAGTTAGACTTTTATCTCGACATTTTGATTCAATCACATTTACACATATTTCGAGGTAATTTAATCAAATACCAGATAATATGGATAACCTAGTGTTATATTGGCATTTATCACATCAAGTTACCATTACACATACATAACTCATCAAAAGTCTATCACAGCATATAAATTAGACATCATAACCAAAAAACATCAACACATGTGAACATCACAAAGATCCCAAAATATATATCCATATATATATATATCGGTCAATGAGCCATCAATGTTTACAAATAATAGTACATGTACAACATCCGTAGGTAGGTGAACCACCTCACCCCTATAAGTACAAAATCGGTGTCCCAACACCATATACAAAATGGGCTCGCAAGAATCTATAAATACACAAATACATATACAGAGATACTCATGGTGCCTCTAGAGCTCCACCACTTGGTCCTCTCTCTAGAGGAGGTGCCCCACTAGCTAGGGGTCCCTCAAGTCTTGGGGGCAGTCGCCTGGTCATAGCCACCCCCGCTATAGATGCTCTACAGATCAGGGTCTGTGACTCTGTCGGAAGGCCCACACACTGCTCCAAGAATTCCTCATCCTAGATACGCACCCACATACCCTTGGGCACTCCTTGTAGTACTTCCTCCAATCGATGGTGAAAATCCTTGAACTCTACCTCGGCTCCCGCCGGAGGAGCATGTGACGGGCCTACACTTGGATCATCAAAATGACGTATTTATCCTGCCTTCTCTATCCTCATCAGCCGACATCTCCTCCTCCTCATCCCACCGTCATATCTCCCCTACCCTTGACTCTCCCTGCGGTGGTCTCACAGGCCCCTGACGAGCCGACGCTCTGACCAACTCAACCTCACGCTCGCGAGGTCCCACATATGCACACACAACAAACAAGTGATAGAATCAACATCCATCTATACATAAAGAACATGATATATTATCTAAAGATAAAAACATCAAATATAACACCATACCTCAGTGGTCGAACACCTCTCTAAGGGGTAGCACCATATCTAGATCATCCTAAAAGTCCACCCCACTATACGGGCATCATAGTATGATTTGTGGTATATGATGCCACACCTATGCAAACTCGGTCGTGAAATAATGGCCACCCTCCCCACCACCATGGCGAACCAAAATCGTCTCCCACTGCCTTAGTTGCGGCTCCTGCACACCAGGTGCATCCAATAGTACTCTAGGGCACAACATGGGCACCCTCTCCAAAAACCATTCTACCAAGGTGGACCTAGTCAGAAGCTCAACACCTTTTGAGATGCCCCACCATATTGGCATGTAGCATCAAGCCCTAGGAAAAATGCTCCCCCTCAAAGCCCTCTCCATGATCCTCAACTGACCCCCACTGATCTGCTAAGTCATGAGAGATCCATAAACTCTCACAATCATCGATGCAACACATCGATGTACCAGGGTTTCCATCGCATCAATCCTCACCACTGACCGCGACATGAAGTCCTCTCCTGAAAAATATGTCTGGGCTAGGTCTGCCAATTGACCATCTCCAGGCACCATAGGCTCGACAGGTAGAAGGGTTTCCCGAAAAGGGAGTCTATTGAAAAAATATACATCCTCTATAGAAGAGAATGCCAGGTGCTCACCTCAAATGATGAAACACTACAGATCTAGACTCTACATCAAGATCAGGAACTGCAACAAGTACTCTTGTGCCCTCACTAGTGAGCACTCAAAAAACTTCATCAACCTACAAGTTGCCAAAGCACCACATATAACCAAATCCTCATCTCTCACCGCCTCTCTCAGGTGTGCCCATTCCCTTTCCCTCCAGTGGATCAACATCGTCAACCGGTCGCCTACATCCACACATAAAATATTTGATCAGCCATCAAAACTCATAAAAACACCAAAATCTCAAAAAAATATTAGTTTGTACACCCTTCAACTTTGCCTCAAAGGCGCGGATTTTTTCCCCACAGGCGTGCACATATGCGTGCCTATTCACCCCATAGTTTCTCCCTCATGCATGATTGTTGGCACCCCTATCACATCAACATACACACATCCTAGCTCGCCTGTTCGCTCCACAGTTGCGCACACATGTGCAACTATCAAGAACACAGCAGTGCATGGATGCGCTATTTTGATTTACACAGGCCCGCATTCCATGCATGCCTTTTTGCCCATTTGGGTGCCCCCATGCATGGCTCTCCAAATTACAACCGCTCACTCATGTGCGTGAAACACTCAATCTACCATGCACTAGGGGGCCCACCCTCACAAAACCCCCTTGTATGGTCATCCGTACAAGCCCTACCCACAAAATAACCCCTAACTATTGTACAAGAGGATACGACCACTAACCTGAAACTCGCTCATCCCGAATCGGCTAGCTCGATCTCCTAGAATCTCGAAATCTGTCCTCAAACCTCTCATCAGTCCACTATGGTAGCAGGTACAAATGAGGTGGCAATGTGGGCCCTACAGCTATATATAGTCCCTTTTTCCAAACTTCCATACTCAATTCCGGGAGCTTCGAGAGTCCATTTTCTGATTCGTCTTCAGCCACAGGACCAGGATCCTACCACCTACATAGTCACATTCCCTGGGCCACCATCCATCCTCGACCCCTGGGGAGAATTTTTCTCACATCATGCCCAGGTACACATGCTCATGTTCAAAATTATCAAATAACTATTATATGTTCTTTATCTTCAGATATTGTTCACATCGAGTATTTGGTTTTCATGTGTGCAGGTACTTGGTCACCACAAATCAGCACGGCCCTTTCAGGTATAAGATCACTACTAGAATGTAGTCATTCCCTTTGACTATCAATTGCATCTCCCAGTCACACCCTCTGATATTTTCATCTAAGGTCCCCCCACCCGACTTTGCAGTATTCACACCTCCATTGCATTTCAGTACTTTCACCCAATAGCACTCTTCCCCCCATGAGTTGTCCCATTCATAGTCCCTCTTGACACTTTGACACTCATGCTACTTTCAACCCCTAGGGATGGGAGTTCTCATAGTCTTTGCATTCCCGAGAATTAGCTGCATGCTCCTTCTCCTCATTTTTATAACTTCCCCATAATGGAATCCCGAGTGATCTCGTCACGATTCACATTTTGAATGCACCTCCACAATATCATTATCCCTCCATCTCATCCACCATTAGTTTTCTCATCTGCAGATTTTCCTCCATTCATTTCCCCTAATACCTAAACCCACCTATGGGGCCCCCACCCTCCACCTATTTTCCACACAACTTGCGCCCTCATAGGCCAAGCCATATTGCATTGGGGAACCCATTTCTATATCTGTACACTCATCCCCAATTATTCTTTATTCATTCGTTAATTGTACAAAGCCTTTGTTTCCAACCATTACATAGTTTTTTGTCGTCACCTTTGGCAACCTTCCTTTTCCAGCAAAAGAAACCCATGTCACCCTTGGTTGGGGAATTCATTATCTTCTACTCCTATTGACATCATCCATAAACCCTAAGTATCCCATAGTCCATGTACCCCTGATCTCTGAGTTTGTCCACCTTGTCACGCCTCTGGCACACTTTAACCCTAGTCTAGTCATCCCCGTGATGCTAGATTCAGTTCACGGTTGTTGCCACTTATCCTTTGCCAATATCCCCAACCAAGGGCAGTCTTGAGTCTCCCCATATATTGACTATGTCCATGTTCCTTAGTTCCTAATTTTATCCTGTAGATATCATGAAGCCCTTTTCTTCTTGGAGTCACGTCTTCCTTTCTGTCGACATCAACATAGTTTCCAGAAGGGAGAAAATATCTTGGCTCTTATTACCTTTATAATGAGGAGTCTCGGATGACATAGCAAGACCCATCATTTCTCTCTGTTGTCGTTGACCCCCACGACATTTGACTTCAACACTTTATCATGTTGTAGTGGGTCTTTCTTTGAGACTATTGGAGTTGCTTTTCTTTTCCCAAGACATTTGATATTTAATAGGCTATCAATGCGTGCATATCATCAACACTTCTTATAGGTGTCATCACCTATTTTAAGAGTTTGTTCACCATCAGAATTATCCTTTGCTATTATCAGCATGCCCCCGAGGGTGCTGCAATCATCTACACCAACACACAACTTCAGCTACTGTATTCCACATTTTTGAGTTACATGACACGAGCATGGGGCATGCCCGCCTTGTTTGTACACAGTTTGATTTTTCCACACCTTGCGAAAGGTTTGGGTCCTACCGGTTCCCCTCTCCCTCCAATGGGTCTCTCTTGAAATTCCCCTCAACACTCTTTCTTACATAGGTACTCTTAGTAGAAGAATCATTGATGTATTTTGGCTATATGTATGCTCCTAACCTCACACATCAGGGGGCATCTGTTATCATTGGAATTTCATCCGCAAATGGTTATAGGAATCCAACATATTCAAACACTCATTAGTTCATCCATGGCCCAAAAAATGCGTTTCCAAAGGGTACAAAAATATACAACTAATTAAAAAATCAGCATGCTCTAAAGATACAAAGGCATCGCGCTCACGTGCGATAGTTGAATAACGTTGGAAAAGCGCATATGCGCCTGATGTGCGACTGTGGATGAAAAAATCTATGCACACCTCAGAACGGTGAATTTATGATTTTGGTCAGCCTTCCACCCACTTCTGGTTCATCTCCCTTGTTGATTTGACACCCAAATCCGAGATGAATCTGAGTGGAGGGCTGGTCAAAGACCTAGGGGTGCCCTAAAGAGCCCCTTGTTCACACTAAAAATAGGTTGAATAATGCCTCGAAGCTTTGCTATAAAAAGAGGCCATGGGTGCACTATGTTTTTAAGGAATTCATTTGTATTTTTATGATGCCTATATTCTCTTGGAGGATCCTCTTTCCTCATCAAGAGCATACAAGCACCATTTCATTTGGCCATTCACATCACCTCTTGAGTGAATGAGCTTTGGATTTCTTCACCATTTCCTTTTAGTTTGCTACTTGTAAGAAGAGCTCAATAATTGGGGGTTCAAGAGACCTCCCTTGGAGGAAGAGGGGACCCATAAGTCTCCCTTTCTTTTTGGTTTTTTCCCACTAATACAACTTATCCATTGGTGGCATGCATGTTGTTTATTTTTTGTTCTATTTCCCTTATGCACTCTAGTTTAGTTTCTTTTATTGTTATTAGTTTAGTTCCTTGCTTATTTCTTATGCTTGATGTTTCTAACTCTTTCATTCTTAGGTACTGTCTTGTCCATCTAACCCAACTAGACTTGTAAGAGCCCTTATTTTTCTCATTTAGGTGAGGAAAGGGACACAACACCCTCAAAGGAGAACATTCCAAAAATGAAGAAGACTCAAGAAGATGATTAAAGAAGAGGTAGATATCAAAGAAGACCCTCCACTTTCAGTCATCAATGAGTCTTCAATCATTGTGAAGGAAACAACAAAAGAGAAGGTTGTGATCAACCAAGGCATGGATGCTAAAGAAATACATTACAATGAAGGTCATTTACTCCCAGGTATCAAAGTTTATTTTATGGTCATTGTTTAACTTGTAATAACTTTGGACATAAAGTTGTAGATTGCAGAGCTTATGGAAGAAATGTTCAATCAAGACATGTTTATGTGGCTCCATACAATATTTAATGTTACAAATGCCACAACCTTGGATATTAGATATTAGATATAAGAAGGTTTGGAAAATAAAGAAAGAAGGTTTGGAAAAGAAAGCAAGACCAAGTGAATGAAGAATAGGTGAATGAAGTGTAGGTGAATGAAGAACAAGTGAATAAAGTACTTCTATAAATAATACTCTCAGGATTTGCAATAGTGCGAGATCATGATGAATCTACAGGAAAAGAGGAAGGTGTCAAAATTAAAGAATATGATAAAAAGGAAGATGTCATAATTTAGGAAGATGATGAATCCATATGTGAAGAGGAAACATACTTCGCATTAGGGAGACTTCCTCCACCTTTCTGAGCCATCCAAATTGGAGACTCCCAACAATGTGAATGATTGAGAGGGGGAGTCAAATAAGAAACAACTATTTCAAATCATAGAACTATCTTTCAAGCAGTCTGAAGTGTTTGGATATTTTGGGAAGGAAGTTTCAGAGTGGTTTGATGACAAATGTACATAATTTCTTGTGACAATTTGATTGTTTGAGGAACAACTTTCAGAACACATTCCCATGCAGGTATCATATGACAATTACACAGAATATCATTGGAACACTTTTTAGGTATATGTTCATGATTGTATAGAAGATTTCAAGTTGTAACATATAGACTCGAGGACATGTCAAATATTGATCATACCAGCGGACATATTTGTTTCATTTTGAAGAGAAAAAATATGTTGTAATCTGTTGTAGCAGATGGGTCAACATTGTGTGCAGTTAATTAGAAAAATCATAGATAGTTTTGTGAAATATGGACAGAGATGGATTCATGAGACAAATATATGAAAGTGGATGAACGAACATTGACAAGTGTAATAAGTTAGTCATAGGAAGGAAAGAAGTGGAAGGCACAATAGAACAAGGGAAGAAAAATCATCAGCAAAGTCCATACCGTCAAAGGGAAATTATTGAAAAGTGATCCATATTTATGAGCGGAATGAAATGAAACAAAAATATATAACATAAACACATATATACATAGAACAATAACATAGATACAATGGAACTTAGCTTCTATTAAATTATAAATCTATTGAAATTGTAAAATGAAGAATGAAAATAATCTTGCTTGAATAATGGTAGCTAGTCTCTAAGAAGAGATGTGGCGGATACACACATTCATACGAGAAAATTAAAATAAGGCCTCAAAGTATTTTTAGCATCAATAAGTAAAAAAAAAATCCTATACATCCAAAAACATAACCCTAGGAGATGAAGTGCCAAAATCCATGTGGGCCCCGATGGGATAAGTTGGTACATCAACTTCCCGGGGTCGTAACTTTTGCATATGATCTTCGTTTTAGGTGAACAATAGCTTGTTGGAAGTGTCTGTCAGAGGAATACTCATTATTTTTTCATACTCTAATATTTTTTATAGTTTGACTGTGGCGGGCCCAAAAATGTTGTTTAGGTCCTCAAAATGACCCCACAAGTTTAGGACCTGAAAATCTAGAAAAAAACCACCAAGATAAAAACTGTAACTGCCAAGATGAAAGTTGCATGTGAGCTAGATGGAAGAGGTGGGTGGACACCAATATCCACCTATATCAATACTCTCTCCTTAGGAAGAAATGGTCTCCATTGCATTGAGTTCCCCCATCATATGAGGAAACGTCTACTAAATTTGTCCCCAAGTGAGCCAATTTCCTTTGGTGTTGGATCTGCCCTGCTTTGAAAACATGATAAAGATGAATCTTCTATTGGTGAGTGAAATTGACCTGTGTGTCCATGATCTGATCAGTGGATGCATGTTCCATGTAGTTAGGGTTGATATTTATCGGTGTCAATTGTTCTATGATCTCTGATGTGTCCAATAAGGGTGGAAAGTATGTTTGACAGAGGTCCACATTAAACACTAGGTGAAATCCAACGGAGGGGGGAATGTTTAGATCACAAGTATTTTCACCCACAACCTTAGTGATGGTGTAAGGTTCATAACAGAGTAGAATACGATTTTGATGGGGTACTGTAAGGTGTTCTTTCTACAAGTGAAACAAAACTTTATCTCACCCCTGAAACTTCTGTGGCACCAAGTGTTGATCATGGAGCTTCTTGTACTAGGCATTGGAATTCTGCAAAATATCCTAAGCATGTTGCCATATGTCTTGGATTTGTTCAATGAACCAAGTGGATTTTTCGTCTTCGGTTTTTGTATGGGATGATTTTGTCTGTGTGGACACAAGGGGTAGTGCAACATCCATCGGATTCAATGATTGAAATCCCAACCCCATCTGAAAGGGGATATGGTTGATTGATCCATGTATGGCTCTATTGTAAATGTGTTGAACATAGGAAATACTCTCATCCCATGTGCATGGATTCTTTGAATTGTACATGCTCAATATATGCACAATCATCATGTTGACAACCTCAGTTTGGCCATCCGTTTGGGGGTGGAAGGTCATGGATTTGGTGATATTTTGTGTACAATAGTGACCAAAGGATCAACCATAATGTGTTGCGGAACTGGCTATCTCAATCGAAGGTGACAGTTTGTGGTATCCAAAAATGTACCCCCACTCGTTCAAAGCAGAGCTTGGCAGTGGCCTCCACTGTGATGCTCTTCTTGCAGGCGACCATAATCACCATCTTGGAAAATCAATCAACCACCACGAAAACACAGTCATTTCCCTTCTTGGTGGAAGGGAGGCTCGACATGTAGTCCATTGACATGGATTCCCAGGCCCTGTCGGGAGTAGGAAGAGGGGTGTAGATGCCTTGTTTCTTAATGGTTGATTTGGAAATGTCACAGGATGTGTAGGACCTGATATACTTGCTGACATCATGTTGAATTTTTGACCAATATAAATGTTTTTGCAACATTACCACTATCGTTTTTATGCCGAAGTGTCCTGCCACCCGACTGTAGTGAGTTTCCCAAATTAGATTCACTCTATTTCTTTATGGAACATAGAGATGGACCATATGGAACAACAACCCATATTATAGATGAAAATTAGTGACAGTTGTGTTTTTTCCCAACATCTGGTAGGTAGTGGTTAAGTCAGGATATAGCTTGTAGAGTTGGGGCCATCCATTTGTATCATGTACAGATGAGTGTATCACCATGGTTAGTGTGGAAATTGGAGGTTGTCTGAGGCAGTTAGCGACACAGTTGGTGCTCCCTGTCTTATAATTGATGTTGAGATGGAACTGCTGCAAGTTTGTGGACCACTTCTGATGGTGGTCATTCTGCAATTTTCCTTGTGTCTGCATGAACTGTAGAGGCTAATGATCAGTGTCGTTGACTGTCTCCTTTTCGACAATGTAATTCCTCCATTGGAAACAATATTGTATGATGGAGTAAATTTCATTTTCGTAAGGGAAGTACTCACAGATAGTATCTGATAACATCTCACTATGATAGGCCATGGTATGTCCATGTTGAGTTAGAATTGCACCCACAACATAGTCTGAAGTATCTGTCTCAATATCAAAAGGCTACTACAGGTCAGCTAATGAGAGCACCGAGACTGAGCACTAGAACTTCTTCAAATCATTGAACAATTTCTGTTGCGACTGGCCCCATACAAATTTTACCTTTCCATCACCTTTGATCACTTGGATAAGGGCCCATGCAATGTGGGAGAATCCCAACACAAACATGTGATAGAAATTGGCAAGTCCTAAGAAGTTTCGAAGCTCAGTGAGTGTAGTTGGGGCTGGCCAGTAAAGGATGACCTATATCTTGGATGGATCAACATGCACCCCATGCTCATAAACAATGTAGCCTAGGTACTGGATCCTATTCACACTGAAGGAATTTTTTTTGAAATTTACATATAGCTTTTATTTCCGCAAAGTGTGTGAAACCTACTGAATGTGTTGCAAGTGTTCCACCCAATTCTTGTTGAAGATGAGGATGTCATCCAAATACACCACCACAAAATAATTGGTGAAAGGATGTAAGATATTGTCCATCATCCTTGTGAAAGTTTCTCTAGCATTTGTCAAGCCAAAGAGCATGAATATCTATTCAAAAATACCTTCTTTGGACTTGAATGCAATCTTCCATACATTGATTTTCTCTACTGGGACCTAGCGGTAGCCAGAATTCAGATCAATATTACTGAATTATTTCGTCAATTCAAGGAACTGGGTATCGGTTCTTGAATGTGATCTTATTTAGGTCCCAATAATCAATGTAGAGTCACAAAGACCCATCTTTCTTTTGCACAAAAATGATTGGGATTCCACAAGGTGATGAGCTTGGGAAGATGTTATAAAGTTATTAACCCCCTAACTATTGAGACATCAACTCCTAGAGGTCACCTATCCAATTCCACAAATTTCGCCACTTCCCTGAGTTTCCATCCTAATTTCCACTTGGTCTCTCTTTTCCCTCATTATGGGTGCGACCAAAAGGGTTGGTCACCCTTTCTATCCTTCCAGGGAGCGACTAATCGCTCTGTCTATATGTCTATGGAGTGATCGAGCCTATAAACTCCCATTTTTGGACTTGGTTTAAATGGATGAGATATTCCACTGATTTCTCGGGGTTTATCCTCGAGAAGGCTTCCATTTTGAGCTCCAGGATATTATCCTAATAACCATATGGCCTTATCCCTAAATGCCTATAAGAACCAATCCATTTCCCATGTAAAGAGGTAGAGGAAAGAGTTAGTAAACTTATGCTGCTACTTTGTCTATTGGATTTGGGAAAGGAACTTAGAAAAATACTATTTCATCATTTCCATTTGTAAGTTGTAATGTTGTTTCAATAATTAATAGAAGGTGTACTAGACGTTTCCCTCTATTCAATTGTCTATTTGCTTGCATTTATTCATTTGGTTAAACTTAATAGAGTTATGTGTTATAATTTATTAGTAGATTTGACATTGGTTTATATGTATCTACTTTGATCTTGGAAAGGATATTGTTTTATTGTGTGCAGATCATTGTCTCTTGGAGCAGGAATAATCTTCACACAAGAAATCAACCAGGAGCATGCAAAGACAACCTTCGAAAACAAGGTATGATTCTTCATTACAAATACTCCTATTTATCTTTTGAATATAGATCATATCTTGAAACTCCCATAGATTACATATCTATCTTTGTCTTAGGTGTAGGAACAACCTAAGGGAGCTCAGCTCTTGCAGGGATAAAAAACGATATAATAGATTGGCGACCATACTGGGGAATGTCATTTATGTGATTTTATTCCTTATTTATGTTTTTTATTTCTAAGATCTTCATCCACTTAAGTGTACTTATCTGATTGCAAACCTTTGTTTCACTCTTTCCCAAGTCTACTTGAAGAAATCTTAGGCATGCCTGATTGATTTTTCTTCAAATCCTTTTGAAATTTGTGAACATTTTCTTCTCCTTTTTGTAATCTCACGTGATTGATGGGTACAACCAGAATCATCTATTCCAACCCCTTCAATTAAGTAGAATACTATTGACAACTGTTTGAGAAGATTCTTTTGCAAAATATTTCTTTTTACTTTGCAAGTCTCCTTTTCATTAGTTTGAGTGCTTGTTGTTTCCCAAAATATTTGGAGAACCCTTCAAACTATTATCTAGAATTGAAATTTTTTGTGTGCCCTAATTTTTCATTCACTATAGAACATTGTTGATCAAAAGTAAATGTTTAAAGAAAAAAATTGTTTTAATTTTCATATAGTTTGAAAAAACAAAACATCACATCTGGAGTGCTTTAAGAAATGGTTGAACCAATTTGTTCTTGGTTAATAATTTTGAAAATCATACAATAAGTTTGGTTGGAAAATTGTCCTTTTTCTCATTTGTAAGAATTAAAGTGAATTGGTATGCATTAGGGTGTTCTTCTACAAAAGAAGAAAACATAAAAGTACTCTCCTCCCTCCCATAAATAGGATTAATTGAAAAGATAATTGTTGCAATTTAATTCTTTTACATATATTTGGAGTTGAGTCCTTTCACCTCATGAATTTCACTTCCACGCAACCCTTTGAGTTAAAACAAACTTTAAAAACAAACATGCGTTAATAAAATTTATTAGAATCCTATTTTTTTTAGAACACCAACAATAGTCTAGGTTTAGGGTCTTTGGACTAAGGAAAGTGAGTAAACTATCCAAGACCACAAAAAAAAAGCATAGAACACTAAATAGTGCTTAAATCCAACCTTCGTATAGGCATAGCCAGGAACCCCTTCTCACACATGGGATAAACACGAGGTCGCGTGCGATTGAGGAACATACATTACCCCTATGAGGATTAACCAAACGTAGTGGAATGATAATATAATGGGGATTCTTCTTGAGAATTAGTTGTTTCCATTTTGTCTTGTAACTTCATGAATCCCGAATCAGTTCGAGGTCCTTTGGAGATTTTTTCAGTCGTCTTGTTCTCAGTTCTCTTGGAGAATTTCAGACTTAATGTCCTGTCCATACTGTCAGACCCGATTGTTTATTGTACCTTCCCAGAGGCCGACTGTGAGTTGGTGAATTTAGTTTCCATAATATTTATGGATTTTACACAAGGTGATGACAAAGGGGAGTCTTCCCTCTACGTGGATCAAACATTGGTCAAACTCACTTGGGATCCTTGGAGGGAAATCCATAGATAGAACATTGGGGAACTTGAACCAAGGTGCGAATCTATTAAGTAGGCCACCAATGTAACTAATCCACCCACTCACCCCATCCCATTCTCACATGTTGCAGTGATGTTGAATTTCATAACCATCTAGTGAGCTCATTGTGAGAAACTTTGGTTTTTTTTTCTTGATTCCTAGTTTTCTTAGCGCATGTTGTTTATTTTCTTTAGTTGGATTTAGGAGTTTCATTGTCATAATTTGATCCTGGACAAACAATACCTATGTAAGTATCATAGGATGAAAGGCTTACCTCCTTTACATTACGAACTATTACCTCCTGTTGGCAGCCAATCCACATTTTTTCCACTGTCTTATAAGCTGCCTACACCAATGTTTTTCAAACATCATTTTTTCGTCGCAATTTTCAAATAAACAACACTTTTATTTTTGTGACGTTTGCACATTTACCTTCGTTGTTGTTTTCATGACTGTAAGCATGAAAACTTGGTCTTTCATGATCGCATTTAAATCATTATTTGAACTGTCGTTATCCTTCTTGTCGATATGCCTATTGTGCTTACATTTCACTTATCATTATGCAGCTGGAAAAAATTTCGAACTATACTCATTGTACATCCTTGGATTGTTTGTGTGACTTGGTTTCATTGAGTCTGTAATGCGTTGACATTTTATTTGACCCACTTGACCATTGGTTCCATGAAAATACATAGGGCTTATGGTTAAATCCTTCATCTATATACTTTTTAATATGATACATATGTTCGTGTTTTCATAACTATTGGCATGTTGATTATATGAAGATCCATTAGCACATTGGTTAAAATCTTGATATAAGTTGTTACAATACATTGGCGCATGGTTAAACATTTGGTATTGGTTTCAAATTGTATGTTGATGGTTTAAAACTATGGCATAACGTTGATTGCGCGCGTTGGTTTATACACTTACTATTGGTCTCATTGGTCGGCCAAGTGACATGATTGTTGAACTATACTATAATGGGTAGAAAAGCTATAAGCCGACGGTTGTACTTTGGCAATAACTATTTTGCATGGCAGAGATAAGCTCCACCACCTTCGCACGATGACATTTATGCCTATCCCCGTTTACCTCTGTTAGCTCGGGTAACCCTTTGTGCACTCTGTTTCTGTGTGTGCTATGATCCAAACCCTGGCTCGTTCACCGTGTGCTTGACTCCATGGCACCGGTGGTGTGAATCGAACCGAATGGTATCCAAGCCTTACTACTATTCGACAATGCCCGGAAAGACTTGGAGGATAACGGTTGACTCACCTTCGTGCAAAAGTTTGAGGGTTTTAATCTAGCCGTGGCACAAGAGTTCTCCCTGACTTTTGATGGCTGTAGAGCCAAGGTGGGTGACATCAAGTTGGAAGTCGATGAGAAGTTTATTAGTTCTGCTACAGGGTTACCATCCTCAGGACAACGTTGGTTCAAAAATTCTAAGGTCGAGGAGGTGCCATGGCCGCTACTGTTTGTCTTGCGAAAAGTCACATCTTGTGACAGAGGTATGCCCATCTCTGCGCTTAAAACTCGATGGCATGATATTTTGATCGTGTTCAAACAATTCGTGACCTGTGAGGGTCAATATGGACTCGTATTTCTCTACCACCTGCGTTTATTAATGAATTTTATGGGATACCCGTTGAATATGCCCTTTTACTTCTAGCGTAGCCTATACAAAATGTCTAAAAGGTTTAAAAGGGAGAAGGCCGACAGTAGCCTGTTCCACCATGGACTTATTAAACTTATCATTGTTTATCACTTGATTTTACACAATGATAGCTGGAGAGATTTCATCGCTCAAAATGGTTTTGATGATACAGACCCTGTCCAGGTTGACAAGCCTGTGGTAAGTGAAACCAAGGTTGGGCCACCCATGCCCTTCCATGTCCTACTTCCCTCTCCTAAACCCTTGGTCGACCCTGATATTGACTTACCAGATGTTGTAGTAGAGAAGGCTGAGGCTATAAAAAAGCCTGCGAGCAAAAGGGGCAAGGCAAACCCTACTGTTATTGCTAAGGGTAAAAAGAACGCTGGACTTATTTCGAGAATGGCTAGGAACAAACCTAAACCCTCTGCTGAGCAAAAGACCACAGTCCTTAGTGAGGATTCGGACTCTGACATAGAATGTTTCCTAGCCAGTGAGTACCCTTACTCATAGGGTCTGTGCACTGAGCCGCCTTATGATTTCGTTTCGAATCTTCCCCCTTGCCTAAGAAATAATCCTAGCTACCCTGGGATCAAACTGCCTAACGAAACCCTTGGCAATATAATCAAACCCTCACCTGCATTTTCGAAGACCACACAGTCGTCCTGTGACCAATGTGATTTGTGGTTGGAACAATACTACATCGACGTTCCCATACTCCAATCGAAAATCCAATTATTGGAAAATCAAGTTGCAGTATTGACCAGTCAAAGAGACAAGTTCCAAGCAAATGATAGGAAGCAGAAGACAACTGGCTCCATCATTTTCAAGAATGTTGAATCGGCCATAGCCGTTGTCAACTCCAAATTGTTGTGATTAAGCCGTCTGCTCGTCATACATGTATGAATTTTGATATCATTTCCGTTTTGTGAATGACCAGGATTAATATACTGATTTGAATTTGGTCTTCAAATAGCTCTGTTTATATTTCGAAATGGCTCTGTCATAATGTGTTCATCCTGTATATGTTTCGCTTTGCTAAAAATAAATGAGATTTCGTTTTGGATACATGATTTGATCATTCCCATTTTAGCCACTGATAGATTTTTATCGGATTTGATTGGTTTTCGATTGGATTTGATTTGTTCGAGGTAATGAAATTGATGGTTTGCTTTCAATTGGATTTGTTTTGTATCTACTCTGAACAAGAATTTTTCATGCTAGATTTAGAATACGATCACGTTTTGATTTGAGTTCATTATAGTTTGTATGCTGTGATTGCCGAATGATTTCATGATTTTGGTCGTTACGATCTTTTAATATGCTGTGTCATATAATTTTCAAAGCTGGAATACAACTATGATCATTTCCAATTTGGGAAGAATGACTTTGTTTTTACGGAAAAAATACCCTCATTTAAGCCTGTGCAAATAATATTCACGCCCGAATCATGGAATGATTTTGATTTGTAATGACAGTGTTAAACTCCAGTTGTTCGATTCGCTTGATTAGATTGTTGTGTATCTTCAGTTAGTATGATCATTTTCGTGAGTTGGATTCGTATCATAAATGCTGCTCTGTTTGATTTTAATTTGCAAAACGAATTGGTCGACCTAGGTTATCTCTATCAAATCCGGTTATAATTCGTTTGAATGGAACGATTTTGATCAAAGTCAATCGATCTTGTTTGCCTCAATTTGCAATAAAAAACGATCAGATAATTCTTATGAATTCTGTTACCAATTAATTGATCCTGTTATGATTTTATTTGAGTTGATTTTCACACCAGTTTGAGTTAATCCACTCGTGGCATGAATCGTTTGCTATGACAATACAATTATAACGATTTGAAAATGATCTTGTTTGGATTCGATCGCATCTCCTGTTGATAAGGAATTCATAATGATTTCC
>SNQJ01S0039362.1:49059-59948 GCA_010110895.2 Picea sitchensis
TTGAGGGGGTCTACTGTGATTCCATGTTGGGAGACGATGAACCCAAGGAGGTGTCCAGCGGTGAAGCAGAATACGCACTTGAGGGGATTCAAACGGATATTGTACTGACGACACCTGTGAAAGATAATGCATAAGTCATTGAGGTGTTGAGTGTGATTCTTGGATCGAGCGGTGAGATCATCCAAATAAGCAAGAATGATTTGAGCCAGATCATGAAAAATGCATGTCCTGGCACATTGAAAAGTGGCACCAACGTTCTTGAGGCCAAAAGGCATGACATGATATGAAAAATTACCCCAAGGGGTAGTGAATGTGGTTTTGTATTGATCGGCTGGGTGGATATGAATTTGGTTATAGCCAGAGAAACTGTCCATTAAGGATAAGGCCTCGTGGCCAACATAATCATCGATAATTTGGTCGATAAAGGGAATTGAAAAATTGTCTTTCGGACAAGCGTGATTGAGTTCATGAAAGTTCGTACAGACGCGGATAGTGCCCTACTTTTTGTTAACGGGGACAGGGTTGGAGACCCATGACATATATGCGATGGGGTATATGAACCCTACAATGTGTAATTTGTCAATCTCGACTTTGATGGTTTCCTCTTTGGATGGGTGTAATGGACGTTTCTTTTGTCGTACAGGTGTGATATTAGGCCAAGTGTCTATATGATGTTCGACAATAGAGGGATCAAGGTCGGGCATCTCTGTGTATGACCAGGAAAAAATGTCACAGTTTTCCTGGAAGAGAACTTTGTAAGCTATGAGTTCTTCGGGACAGCATGCGGCGCTGATGGTGATTTCCTCTATGATTCCAGGTTTGATGGAAATATTGATTTTGATGCTGGGGAAAATGTTGGCCATGTTACCTTCTTCAAAAGCATTGGGGCCAGGGATAGGATTATTGAACCAATCTATATGCCCTGAGGGGAGAAAATATTTGGTTTTGATTGCATATATGGGGTTTTGTTGGGGAAGTGTAAAGGCTTCCTTTGAAATAAAGAGAGCTTTGTGATGGAGTGGATCCCATGGGGAATCGGGTGTAGTTAATTCCTCAAGGATGTCTTCGTCACAGTGGAACTGTCGTGAATATAATGGATCCAGGGGAATAACATTGGTGATTGTCACTGTGTGGTTAACTTCTGGTGAGGAAGTAGGGGAAATGACACAAGAGAGTTGCGAGGGTTTGCTCGACATAAACCAAATATTGAGATACTGTGGGTTGAAAATGGTATTCGGGTGTAAAATTTCCACGGGAAAATGAATGGGAGAATTGGGGGGATTCGAGAGAAAACCCTCTTCAAGACTATATATGAACCAGGCAAGAGTTGGAAGTGCCTTAGGCTCAGGGGAAAATATATAAACCATATCCAGAGAGGGAGTAGAGGGGACTACTAGCATCAATGGAGGTGGGGTGATGGTAGGATTGGGAATAAGGGCCAATTGACGATGTCTATATTCAATGATCGTAGGAAACTGATATGTGAAGTGATCAAGAGATTCGCATAGAGAACAAGGACATCACATACATTCATTGACTGTGGTTGTGACATAGTGGATGTTAGTGACATGTGTGTGAGATGATGCGAATGGGAGGGGTTCTTGCTGAAAGCTCTGGCATATGCCTACTAGTGTCTGCCAAAAGTGAGGTAGCGCAGGGAAATGGTGGTTGTAATGGCTGTATTCTCAACAAATGGCACATGCAAATTTGGTTCGCAGGACTTTTCCTCATGTAGGGGATGTAATGGTAGAATTAGGTGAATTGGATGAAACGACAGGCGGTGTCATTGCTTGAGGGAGTTGAATTAAATTGCACAGTTTGGGGAGAGACGAGCATTTATTGGTGGGGTGTCCTTCTTTCTTGCATAGTGCGCAAGGATTTTGAACTCATGGTGGAAGTGGGGCAACAGACTCTTTCTTCTTCTGTTTTCCCCCAGCTATAACAGTGGTGCTAGTGAGCAAGGGTGCGGATGGTGTGGTGGGGGTAAGTATGGGAATATACATAAGGATTCCTTTTGTTTTGGGAGGGAGGGATGGTTGAGGGACCATCTCAGGTGGATTTAGATACCATACTGGAATTTCCATCACCATATTGGGAAGGGTAAGCATTGAAGCTACCTGGAAATCTTGTATGCCCGGTGGGGGGTAAACGAAGGGGATTTGAATAATGGCTTGGGGACTATCTCCCAAACTAGGATGTGGCCTTGGGGGAGGGTGTAATTAGGAACAGGGGGAGATGAAGGGTTCTCAAGGGATTCCAGAGGAAGGAGCTCTGCAACTAGTGGGATGTTAGATAGTAATGAAGCCTTTGCGGAAGGAAGGGTATATCTAGTTTATGTTCCATTGGATAATATCAAACATACTTGTGATGAGGGATGTATGAAAAGAGGTGCTCCATGGTAGGTCCCTAGCAAGGATGGGTCTTCGAAAATTCCGAGACCGATCTCGATGAGTGGGTAGGCATCGGGATTAGTGTGGACAAAAGGTAGGATGTTATCGATGTTGGAGGAAGGGTTCGGCTCATAATGTGATACTTGGACGATGGTGATGATATTCTCATTGTGGGGGAACATCATGGTATGAAACATAGAAGAGGCCACATCCTTCATCGCATACATGTAGTTATGCCCAAGCAAAATGTTGTAATTGAGCAGAGCGTCGATAACTTCAATGTCAATGAGGACATTCTTTCCCCCGAGTTCAATGGGAACATTTTGAAAGAGCTCTTCCAGAGAGGATGGTCATCCATCATAAGCTCTCAGAGTAATGGCGGATGGTATGAGCTCTGGGGAGCCAAGTTATTCCATACAGTTTTGGACATGATGCACATGGATGCACCTTCATCAATGATGAAATGGTGAACTATGATGTTTCGGATTTTAACCGTTATTTGGAAAGCGACCAAAGTGGTGAGATGGGGTTCCCCACTATATATATCAAAGGTGATGAGGTGAGTATCCACAAGGTCGACTACCCCCAGGGTGGAAAGTAACGATTTTCTTTGAGTAGGACAGGTTTGAAGGACTTCTAAAACTGACATCGCAGCAAGGGATTGGGACAAGTCATCGACCAGACTGTAATTGTGTGTTGCCCTAGCTTGAGGGTTGTTGACATTCTGTCGTAATGGGATGCGAGGAATATGAAGGGGTGGGTCAGTGTTAGGGTGAGTAATCGTCAAAGGTAGACCAATTGTAACTGGGGCTTCTTTTGAGGTAGTGGGAGCGGAGTCAGTAGATGCATTGTATTGACGACTGCACGTTTGTAGAAGTACTTCTTCCTCACTAGTGAGGAGGATAGTGTGATCTATAGGCGTGCCTGGGTTTGGATATTGTCCCATATGTGGTGGGGCTGGATGCATCTCCTGTTGGGTGTTCATCACCCCTTGGTGTGGAATGGGGTTTTGCAGTACGGCAGGGGGTGGTTGATGTACATATTGTTGTGGGGCCTGTTGGGGGGTGGGTGGTGCTGGGGGACGTGGTCCATTTCTGGATTCTTTCATCCATTTAAATTCAGTAATTTGAGGGCAATGGTGAGTATAATGGTCATACTCACTGCAAATGGCACAAGGGAAGTTTGTTCGAAGATTGTTGTTGTTATTCCCTTGGAATTTGTTGTTATTGCCCCCTTGGTGGTTCTAGTTCCCTCGATTCTGGTTGCCCCCGGCAGGTTGGTTATGTTGGGGGTGGTTCTCGTTCCCTCCTAGTCCTAGATTATTATTTTTTCGGTGTTTTCCTTTCTTTTTGGCATTGTTTGACTGATGGGTCAGATTTTTCGTATTCATCTGTTCAAAATTTTGATATTGTTGAATGGGAGAGGGTTGAACAAGGTTAACCCCAGCGTGTGGGTGTCCTTGTGGTGGAGCCATGGGTTGTGGAGGGCCAAGAAATGGGAAGTATGGATTATTTGGTGGTAATGGTCCGTAGGGTATATAGGAAGGCATGGCGCTTTCACTAGTTCTTAGGGTGTAAGCTGAGGTAGTGAGGGTACCAGAACTTGGTTGGACTATTGGTCGTATTGTGGGTGTCAGCGGTGATCCACTTATGGGTGGAGGGAGGGCAACAGGGTATGGTTGTTGATAAGGGGGAGGAGGATAATAAGGAACTCTGCCATATGTCGATGGATATTAAGGTGTTCCATACATAGGTGGTTGTTAGAGGTGTGAATTGTGGTGTGTAGTGGTACCAATCAATCCATATGCTAATTGAGACATCCCAAGTTTGTCCTAGATGAATGGCAAAGGTCTCAGGGCATCAAGTAGTATTGTATATAAGTATCACGACTGTGAATAAATGAGTTTGAATTGTTGAGCCTTGCCGATGCATTCCTCTTCAGATTGGGGGAAGGTGGTGGCCATCTCCTTGGCAACGAGGGAATCAAGTGATTTGGGAAACCAATTGAGGCATTGTTGCTTGGTGGCTTCCACTTTGCATAGACTACGTCGCCGACGCCATTCATGAATGTGGTCAGTGATGTGTGTAGCGGATGTTTGTTTAAAATCTGAGAGTAATTCGAGACCATTATCATGAAGGATTGGTAATTGAAATAAGGTCAAAAATGCTTTGGCCAAAGATTCAAAGGTCACATGGGACCCATATTTTTCTTCTACATACCACTTGGTTAATGGGCTAGTGAGCGTGCGTTGGAATAACCTCAATCGGGCAGAGTCATCCATGATGTTGTTTGAAGAGCACCATAAGTGGAAGGTCATGATATGGTTGGTTGGGGCATCTCCCATTTTTTCTTCAAAATTGGGAATGTCTGAAGGTAGTTTGATAGACATTGTAGGCCATGTGGGGCCGTGCAATATAGGATCATTGGTGAGCTTAGTTAGATCTGGCATGTTGAGAGAAGCAAAGTATGGCATCTGAAATGATGGGGGATGATTATCTCTAGCCATGGTGTGAGTGTTTTGGGTACCTAACCCATGAGGAGGGCTAGGTGGGGTTGTACTTCCTCCTGGGGAAGAAGTGTGCCCCCCGCTTCCTTGTAAAGGAAAGTGGGTGGATGGTTGACCTTGGGAAGTGGACCCAAGTAAAGTGGAACCAAGAAAAGTGGATCCCAAGATAGTAGCACTCACAGGAGTATGAGAAGGTGGAGTCGATGAGTTGGCAAGACTAGGAACTCCCCCTAGACTGGGAGGGAGATTTATCAAGCATCTGAAATGATGGGGATTATGTGGGTCCCCTATGATCTCCAACTAGCAAAGTGGATGTGTGAAAATGGTGATGAGAGTAATAAATGAAAAAGAGTCTTTGTTATGATTTTTTGGACCTTCACAATATATCTCACAATCGCATGTAATCACAAGAGCATCATACATATATCAATTGATAAGGAAGCATACATGTGGATAGGTAGATTTTGTCTGTGTGGGAGGAAAAAGAAAACAAATGCTCGTTTCCTAAGAGACGTAACGTCCTTCCTCTCAAATAGCACTGGACCTTCCAATAGTACTCGACAATGGGGTCTGAAGCCACCAGAAGAGAAACTAGTGAAGGATGAAGTAATCAGCTATAATGAGGGGTAGAGGGTGCATATCCCAAAAGAGCTAGCGATATTTCCCAATAGCCACACAAAATCCGATCAAGGTGCAATTGAAACCCACAATTTCCACCTGGGTATATTTCCTAAAATTTGGTCACTAGGTACCTTGGTCAAAGTGTGGCATTGAGATTTTCGGCCTAAGAAATGGGTCATGGGTTGGATCTCATCCAAGAGGTGGGTGCCTCAAGGGGGGACACACAGAACAACCATACCTTGACCTTTGACCCTTCATGGGTATCTCCCTACCTTATGGTGTTAGGAACACTTGACTTGGAGGATTTAAAGTTCCCTATTTGACAACTTCTACTGTTTGAAGATGTGATAACCAGATAACGGGGAGTTGTTTGGATGCTTATCCCTGAGATCCTACCTAAACTAAAAAAAATCTTTTGGAACATCCTGTGGAGGAAAACTTTGTGAGTTTTTAGAAAAAATTTAGATGTATTTGTTTGAGAGATTGGGGGTGTGAACCAATCTCATTGAAATTAAGTGGGAGTGGATAGTTTCGTCAAGAAAAGGGTGGGCCATTTTAGAATCCTTTTGGAAGAAACCTACTTCAACCTCCATGTTTCGAGATGAAAACTATGTGAGTGAGTAGTGACTTTGTGTGTGAAAAAGTGAAAGTGTGCCAAATTTTTAATAAGTTAGGTGTCACCTTGCTTCATGTGGACTTCGTGTGATACTTTACAAGTCTTTATTACCTAATTTACTAAATTTCATTGGTACAACCTTGCAAAATTTTAAAGTCCCTAGAAAACTAGCATCTGGACATATGGCTCCTTACCAATCCTTTAACTCCCTAGTGTGATTTAATCTAAGAAATCTTCAACAACTATCCTAGATTGTGGACATGTGGGCATGTATGGGCCCGTTACAAAACCTTTAAACTTCCCTAGTTATTTAAGCTAAGTAAATTCAAAACTATCCTATCTTTGAAGCATGTGGGCATGTATGGGCCCATTACAATTTTTAAGATGTGTTTGAAAAGAAACTAAGAGGAGTCCCGAGGGGGATGTTGTCCTCTCCTAAATATTTTGTCTTTAAGGGAGATGAAATTTCCCCTCAATCGTCTTTCTGATTCTTAAGATTTCTTTACGGTGCGAGAGAAGAGCATACTCAAAGATTGACGTTCAATTTCTAGTCCCAATGCAAGTACTTATATTTGTGATATAGAATGATTCCAACTTATCTTTAATCAAAGAAAGCCATCCATGTGACAAAAAAGAAAGCAAAAAGAGGAAAAATATGGTTTTTAACCCCCTAAGTGCCTATGTTTTGACTAACCCTTCATATGGAGAGGGAATCTAAGTCTGTGCATATTACAATCTACATAGAATCAAACTTAACAAGGATATCGGCCTTCAACATATCACAAAAAACCCTTACAATGTATGATTTTCTGGATAGATGGGTGGGTTGCAGAGTAGATAGAGGTGCATTGGGCGCCAATGCGCAAATGAAAAGTGAATTTTTCGCACAGTGCACAGAATGCACTAAGAAACACAGTGGGTTGGGTGCACGTGCTCGGAAGACACGCCTATGGGTTAAAAAACCCATGCACTTTATGTTACACGGTCGTCAAGGAAATTTCGGATGAAATTCTCTCAGCTCAGCTCTGAATTTATCTTTTTGCAAGCAAGCATGGGTCGGTTATGGTTCCTGCAAGTTAAATAAACCAAAATGAGGTGCTCAAACAACCCAAATGGGGGGGAAATTTATACCAATCCCCAGTTGAGTCGCCAATCTGTTGCGTCCCTTTCGTCACCTAAATGAGAAAAATAAGGACACTTACAAGTCCAGTTGGGTTAGTTGGGCAAGAGTTAGAAACATCAAGCATAAGAAATAATCAAGGAACTAAACTAATAACAATAAAATAAACTAAACTAGAGTGCATAATGGAAATAGAACAAAAAATAAACAACATGCATGCCACCAATGGATAAGTTGTATTAGTGGGAAAACACCAAAGAGAAAGGGAGACTTATGGGTCCCCTCTTCCTCCAAGGGAGGGCTCTTGAACCCCCAATGATTGAGCTCTTCTTACAAGTATAAAACTAAAAGGAAATGGTGAAGAAATCCAAAGCTCATTCACTCAATAGGTGATGTGAATGGCCAAATGAAATGGTACTTGTATGCTCTTGATGAGGAAAGAGGATCCTCTAAGAGAATATAGGAAACATAACAATACAAATGAATTCCTTGAAAATATAGTGCACCCATGGCCTCTTTTCATAGAAAAGATTTGAGGCATTATTCAACCAGTTTTTAGTGTGAACAAGGGGCTCTTTAAGGCACCCTTAGGTCTTTGACCAGCCCCCCACTCGGATTCATCTAGGATTTGGATGTCAAATCGACTTGGGAGATGAACTAGAAGTGGGTGGAAGGCCGACCAAAATCATAAATGCGTCATTCTGAGGTGTGTGAGGTTGTTTGCGACCACAGTCGCGCATCGAGTGCATATGCGCTTTTCTGGCATTATTCGTCTGTCACACATACATGCACAGCCTTTGTATCTTTAGCGCATGCTGATTTTTTAACTAGTTGTATAGTTTTGTGCCCTTTGGAAATGCATTTTCTAGGCCATGGATGAACCAATGAGTGTTTGAATATGATGGATTCCTGTAACCATTTGCGGATGAAATTCCAGTGATAACAGAGGGATCACATTCTTCCTTCTTGATAGGACCTTTGATGATTTATGCATAGCTCTTAGCCTTCTCTTCATTCTTCCTTTCTAGTAACCTATAACATTTCTCTTCAACTTTCTTTACTAATGGTGTGTATCTTCCTCTTTCTTCAACATTCTTATTGAGCTTGACAACTTTAACTCTTAGTGCGACAACTTCTTCAAGCTTCTCACAATCTCCTTCTTTCTTCATCATCTAGATCTTCATGACTTATTCCATTCTCTTTGCTTCTTCAAGTTGGGTCTTCGAGGTGATGATTTCTTCTTCAAGTCTTCTTTCTTGTTGACTGAACTTTGCTTCAATCTTGTTTAATTCCTCAGATCTTTCCTTAATATGAATTTTCAAAATTTCTTCTCTCTTATCTACTTCCTCTCTTTGTGATACTATTTCGTCTTCCAAAAAAAATTTCTCTTTCAAATGATCTTTGAGAGTTTCTTCAATCACTTTGGCTTTGTCCAGCTGAGATTTTAGATTCATGATAAGCTGCCTAATTTTTCTAGAACCTTCCTTTAGCCTAATCAATTCTTCCTTGAGGGACTTGTTTTCCCTTCTATATTTTTTTAGCTCACTTAAAGCATTGATTAGTTTAGCCTCAAAATCCACTATTCCTTCTTCACAATATTCTTATTCTAAATCTTTCAAACATGACAAGAATTTATCTTCTCATTCTATCCCTGCATATTCTTTAATATGCACTGGCTCTGTGATGTTATGAGATCCCTTGGAATAGAGATTATGTAGCTTATCCCAAAGTTATTTGGCTGATGAACATTGTCCCACTATGTCTTTTACCGGATCAAGTAATCCTTCGAGGATGAAATCCATTGTTATTTTCTTGTTTATTTTTAATTCCTTCTTGGTTGCAGTCTTTGGTTTCTTTGAACCGGTGTATCTTGTAACAACTGAGTACAAAAAATCATACCCTTGTCCTCCTAGAAATTTTTTCATTCTTGAGCTCCATATCTCATAGCTCTAACAATTTTGACCATCAAACATCGATGTTCCATCTTTTGTGTACTCCATGATCTTCCTTCCAGTGGTTAGACTATTTCTTGAAGGAACATGCTCTGATTCAAATTTTTGAAATACTGAGAGGGGGGTGAATCAGTATTGAGAACTTTTTAACAATTTTAATTAGAACACCTGAACATTAAATTTATCAAAAATATATTATTTATGATTGTATTTAATATATCATGAGAATTATCAATCAATAGTGCATAAAAAATAACCACATGTTGGAACAAGGGCAGAACCAGGGTTCAACGCTACAATAGCGCACCAAAAAAACCCTAATTATCATCCCTTTCAGCAACACCTGCGAAGCAAATGAAGTCTCACCCGAGGTAGAGGCAGAGGTGGTTGCAGGACTCAGATGTCTGCAACCTTAGCTAGGACACAGATATGTGATTCTAACACTTAACAAAGCACTTAGAAGTAAATATTCATCAACATTCAGTTCTTAGTAACAGCGCAGACAAACCCTAATTACAAAGCATTGCAGTATTCAACCAGATCCACATCTAATAGCACTTAGCATAAAAGGAACATATTAGAGCTAGCAGATTTAGGCACTAAGCATACTCACATAGGTCATATCTAATACTCATTCTCTTTTATAAGCACAAAGAAACATCAGTTTTATCTAACATTCATCTATATCATAGCAAGTTACACATAAACACACCAACACATCACACAAAGCAGAGAAACACATCATATANGGCTACGTCCACCAGCTCTTCTTATCTTCTATTATCTTTTGTTAATCAGTTACATGCACATAGCCTCAAAAACCCTACTCTACAAAGGACATGAGATCTGTGTGCACCTCTCCAGATCCTCCTTCCCCGAACTAGGTTACAACACTAAGCCTTCTACAGTCACTTGCACTCAGCTCTGCAAGCTTCACACAGAATGCATAGAGCACTTACACTCCTTCAATCACATAGATCGATCACTAGAACTTATCACATTGGCCTAACATCACATAAATGCCCCTCCTTACGTTGGCTACACATCTATTTATACTTTAAAAAATAGTACTAAACATGGGTAAACCCATGGGTCGACATCCATACCTATTACATAATCCCAAACCCCAAAAAGGACCCAAAAAGGGGTCGAGATCATGCAACCTCTGCTTCATCTTTCGCTCCTCCTTTGACAAGCTGTTGTTGGCAGCCAATTCAATTTTTTCAATTGCCCTATAAGCTGCCTACACCTTTGTCTTCTGAACTTCAAATTATCGTCGCATTTTGCAAATAAATGATATTTTCATTCTTTGCGACATTTGCAAATTGGTCTCCATTTAGTTTTCACGACTGTAAGCGTGAAAACTCTCTATCGTTACTCGAACTGTCATGGTATTTTATTGATATTTTGAATGGCACTTACCTTTGAATTATCATTAAGTGGCTAAGAGATTTTCGAACTGTCCCTATTGCCTATTCTTACTTTAATTGCGCAACTTGATTTTTATTTAATTGGTAAGGCATTGAGCATGTGAATTTATCAGTTATACTTATTTTTATGAATTGCATAGGGGTCATAGTTTACTTTGTTTTATATGATGTGATCCTTATTGTTATAGTTCTTGCCTTGTCGATTTTATGCAAACGATTGTCACAATGTTTTAAACCTTTGATTAAAATGTTTG
>SNQJ01S0039362.1:64317-84067 GCA_010110895.2 Picea sitchensis
TATAATTCAACTTATGAAGAAGATAAACCTGTCATTCACAAACTGAATTAAGAAATTGCTATGTTTTTTTTTTAAATACTTGGAAGAAACCAGATATGGATTACAGTGATTAAAATTATATCATTTGCACATGATTAAGATAGCTAAAGTAGTCGTTAACCACATAGAAATTGATATACACAACATGAAACAAAATATTGATATAATGAGAAGCTAAAGCTGTGACAAAACACCAAATTCTTCTTCAGTCTGTATTAAAACTCCATTATCCTTGTTCTCCCTTGAATGAGGATATCAATTATTACAAAAATCATAAGTATATATAAGTCTGTCCACAGGGTAAAACCTCCCTGTGGATAATATCAAACAGTTTTACATAATCTGGGAAATATCCCAAAATCGACTAAACTAGGAAACTAAAATGCAAGTGAGATATTTGAAATATCCCCTAACTACTCATCATATCCACTGTAATTTCGAATCCATCTGCAATAGACCAAACATATCAAGTTAGAAAGATATTTCATTAGAAAAACAATAAAAATTTGATTCTACAGACTTAGCTATAGAATCATCTGATTTTGTAGCTAGTCTAAAATAGCATACAGGATCAGATAGAAATCAAATCAAATATTTTTAAAATAATCCAAACCAATCTTCTTTCAATAAACATTGAAAACAAATCACTAATGATTCAAATGATTTTATTATTCAAATTAAACAAAATCAAAAGAGATTTAATCGAAACAGGGGTAAGAATACTCTATTTTTCTTTCACCAAAAAACCGGGTCAAAGAGTAACAAGACTGTTCTATATCACATGAAATCCATAGTGAGTCATATCATGTGTGATACGATGTAATCCAACACCATCATAATCCATTCGTTATGGCTATAATAATGCAACATAAGATTCATGTCATTTTAATTAAATACAAAGATGGCAAGACTGTTACGATCATGGGTAAATATAACAACATAACATCAAACAAAATTTGCCATAGATTTCAATTGCTGGGCGTTATACAGTCAACAGACAGGGTCAAATGATGATCACAACCATCACCAAGTAAACATAAGTGATAATCGTAGACTGGGTAACAATAGAAACAAATCGTGACTGAGTTGAATATAGAATAACAGTGAATCCAATCTCGTTTTACATATCAACTTGTAACTGAATATTCATTACAAATCCAACCGATAATAGGGTCATTCTACAACAACCACAACGAATTAATCGGTTGGGTTTCACATAACTATTATGAATTGAATCCATTCAAGATTTGGGTGAAATCATATTAACAACAATCCAAACGGTATTCATGTTGGTCGAAAGTCATATGGAAATAAAACCATAACAGATAACCATATCACAACTGTTACCAATCATAGCACATATATTATAGCGAAACCAAAACGAAATGTGATTGTGTTCAAAATCGAAATAGGAGAAACAACTTGTGTCTATAACAGATGCAAATGACTCCAATTGACAGAGCATTCATTTTAGCTAAAATCAAACAACTCAAATCCAAATCAAATCAAACCGGATCGATTAAAATCTAATCGAAACTAAACAGAATTCCATTCAGTCAAAGCAAGGCTGAGTCTACAATGTAACGAAACCAATCAATGCTGAACATAGCTATTCAAACCAAACTTGAATTGTTATATAAACTCATACTATTTACAAAATGATAGATATTACACATACCTATGTGACGAGGCTAACCAATTACGCCAGATTAGAATTCACCACAACTGTGGCCGATTCCACATTTTTAAAGAAAATGGAGCCTGTCGTTCTTTGTCTTTTATCAGTGGCTTGCAACTCAGCCTTTTGACGGGTAAGCAGTGTAACCTGGTCCTCCAAAGATTTAATCTTTGACTGTAGCATAGGCACATCAAGATAGTATCTCTCTAGCCATGAGCCACACTGATCACAGGGTGGCACAGTAGACTTCGACAGAGTAGGAGAGGGTTTAGATATATGACCAGGGGTTTGGGTTTATTCCTCTCCATTTGAGAGATTAGCCGCGCATTCTTTTTGCTTTTGGCGCTTGCAGTAGGTTTGGCTTTAGGCTTCTTTCCCACAGGTTTAACAGATTCGACATCCTTGGTCACAGAGTGTGGTAGGTCGATAGGTGAGGTGGGTAAGAGTTTAGGTAAAAGGATACTATAGGGAATCGGGGGTATAGCGTTGTCCTCGGACACCACAAGTTTGTCAACCCGTGGTGAATTTGAATCCACAAAATTATTGCGCGCAAGAAAATCATCCCAACAGTCTCGGTGTAACCCCAGATGACAAACAACAATCATTTTAACCAGCCCATAGTGAAAGAGGCTGCTATCATCCTGGTTCTTTTTATATTTCTTAGACATTTTGAACAGGCTTCTATGCAGGTAGTATGGCATATTAAGCTCGAAACCCATAAAAATCATAATCAAACGAAGGTGGTGTAAGAAACAAACCCATACCAACCCTCGTAGGTGATGAACTGCTTGATAATCATCAACACGTCATGCCATCGCTGCTTAAGCATGGTCACGGGCAAACTTTTGTCACAGGAGCTAACCTTACGCGACTGAAAGAGAAAAGTCCAAGGGACTTCTTCTACCTTGCAATTTTTGGACCATCTCTGCCCAGTGATAGGTAAACCCATAGCTAAACTGAGAAATTGCTCGTCAATTTGCAATTGAACATCCCCAACCTTGGCTCGAAAGCCATCAAAGGTCAATGCGAATTGCCTAGCAATGCCGAGGTTAAAACCATCAAATTTCTGTATGAACGAGAGCCACCCAAATTCCTCAAGGTCACCACAGGCACTGTCGAACATCAACGGAGCCTAGCTACCATTCGGTTCAGCCCTCACGAATGGAGCCATGGTGCGAGAACATGGTAAGGGTTGGGTTGAAAACACCAGCACACAGGGTCATTCGGTGTAACCACTATGAACGATCAAAGGGGTTTCATTAATGTGCGCATGAGAGGTTGGTGGAATCACTTACCTCCATGCGAAATAGTAATTTCAAAGTACAACCGGCGTGTTAACCCTCTGTTGAAACAATCATAACATATTTCAAATCATATTATTCAGCCGTCCCAAGAATCGAACGATAAACGATATACCAATGCACCATTCAAACCATGAATATTCAAATGGGAAATCAAACCCATATGTTTAACTAACACGCCATTGCATAATCAAACATTTTAATCAAAGGTTTAAAACATTGTGACAATCGTTTGCATAAAATCGACAAGGCAAGAACTATAACAATAAGGATCAAATCATATAAAACAAAGTAAACTATGACCCCTATGCAATTCATAAAAATAAGTATGACTCATAAATTCACATGCTCAATGCCTTACCAATTAAATAAAAATCAAGTTGTGCAATTAAAGTAAGAATAGGCAATAGGGATAGTTCAAAAATCTCTTAGCCACTTAATGATAATTCAAAGGTAAGTGCCATTCAAAATATCAATAAAAGATCATGACAGTTCGAGTAACGATAGAGAGTTTTCATGCTTACAGTCGTGAAAACTAAATGGAGACCAATTTGCAAATGTCGCAAAGAATGAAAATATCGTTTATTTGCAAAATGCGACGATAATTTGAAGTTCAGAAGACAAAGGTGTAGGCAACTTATAGGGCAATTAAAAAAAAATAAAAATTGAATTCGCTGCCAATAGGGCTTCAACAGCCTTTCGAAGGAGGAGCACAAGACGAAGCATAGATCGCGATATCTTGACCCCTTTTTGGGTCCTGTTAGCACTGAAAGTCACACTTTGACTGCTAAAGTGTAATCTCAACACCCATCAGAATGTAAAAGATAAATTTGGTTTTGAATAGGTGGATCAACAATATGGATAAAGAAAGAGAGAGGGCTGAAAACTATAGATGAGTAGGCTACACCAATGGGCAATGGAGTCACAAACATCCTACTCATCAAAGACACAAAATATGCTGAATAGAAAACAAGATTATATGATGATAGGTGGAAGAATGAAGAAGGAAAACATAAGATAGAATTTTCACTAAACATAGATCCTCTCAATTTAATGAATCAACAAATACTTGAATATAAACAATGATTGATGGGCAAAATACAACATATCCTCTGCTTCTTAGGAATCCATAAATCATTGACAACCTTTGATCCTAAAATATGCAATATATTCAAATAAGAAGAAATATAAACAAAAGGGTTACAATCTGAAATCACAGCTCTCATGAGTCTCTAATAGCAGTAATTCTTACAATCATAAAATGCCCACAGGCTTACAAATGAACACACACATGAAAATTGCCTGCTCCTACTCTCTCTAGCCTGTCTTGGCTCATGAATCCTCCTTCTCCAAGAGATTTCTCCTTCCTTAAATATAAAATAACATCCAAATAACCTTAGGAGGTCAAATCCCATCTCCTCCATTGGATTCTAAGCCTTGGAGATAGATGGCAACAATCAAAGAGACAAAAATCCAACAAACTGCTAATTTTCAGGAATTTGTTGGAAGTCATTAATAAATTGTTTCCACCTCACTGCATGAGGCCTTTGATGGAGATAAATCCTAGGTGCAAGTGTCCCTTGAAATATAACTGATCCTTGAGAATCCTTTCCAATCCTCCTTGATAGGTGGCAACCTCCCAACAAGGCGAATATCAAAACCATGACCGCTACAGGAAATTCAGTAGCCCCGCTGTGAAGATTCGGTAGCACCACTTCTATGTATAATATCTTTGAAAACATAACACATTTTGAAAAAATGAGAGAGGTTTTTTTATTTGGAATTTTGTGAACAAAAACTCCTCCATTTTTCAAAAATACCTTCTCAATTGTTCACAATACAAGTTTTAAGTTAGTGACTCAAAACTGGTAAAATAACTCTGCACAATTAGTTTTCTACTAGAATTTAGGTTGTGAATTTAGGTAGCACCCGCCTGTGTGTATTTTTGTGATTGGGTAGCGCAAATCCATGAGTGATTTTGATGCTTGAACTTGGAGATTGGGCATAACCCAATATAATTTCAATTTTCCTCAAAATAAATAAAATATCCCATAACAATTGTATTCATTTGCCAAAATGAATAATGAAGGATTTATGCAACGCTGAGGCATAAACCAATATTGTGCTAACATAGGATCCATGGGGGATAGATTCCTCCCTATGAGGCTCTAAGAACTCTTGTAGTTTCAATACCTTATCCTAGGGCTACTCCCAACCTTTAACCTCTGCAATCTGCTTTGATCTGTGAACTTCAACTAAACTAAATGCAAATGAAAACTGAAACTAACAAAAATGATGAAAATGATGCTTGTTCAACAAGCTTATTGCACACACCTACTCTAATTATTGGGAAAATGAAGCATTCAAGTTACATGAAACAACTAATGAAGCCATTTCATCATTTTTTAAACTATTTGAAGCTTTGAAATGTGCTTCCTTAAGCACCTGAGATAATTCTTACTTGAAGGCACGTCAAGGAAACATTTGGCAATACACTTTCCATTGAATAAATCAATGATCCTAGGCCCACTTTCTTCTTGTAGACAGGATACAAATGGATCTTGAAAAACATCATCAAAACTTGCCTCTGCGACATTGCTTTGTGTAAAAAGGAAAATTATTGCATTAGGTCCTTCCTCCATTGTTCTTGGTTGTTGTATGGCTTGTTGATTTTTTGATTCATCCTCAATGCATATGGCCTTGGTCCACTCCTGGTCATGAGGTGTATTAGGAAAAAGGCTTAGTGATTCTTGTCTTTCTTTAATTTAAACCTTTCTCATATGATCACATGGTATTTGATCTTGGCTGCTTGATGAAACTGAGCTTGTGTCTTCAAGAGGAATAGGTGGTTGATAGGGAAGTTCATCATAATTAGAAGTGCTTGGGAAACTACATTCTTCTGTATTATCTTCTGATTGTGAGGAATATTCATCATAGCTTGGCTTATGGTCCCAATTTTTGAGTTTTTCACCCTCTAAAATTAGATTATCATCTTTTTCTTCTTTTTCAGCAACAAAAATATGACATGAGGGTTGAAACAAGCTATTGTTTCTTTGATGTGAAGGGTACTTCTCTGATATAAGGTCTTCAACAGACTGTTCATGGAAATAATCTTCATAATCATCATACAAAGGTTAATCAATGACCATTTGACTATTAATGGCTGAGGGGATTAGTACAATAGCTGGGACAACTAGTTGTTCAGTGAAAACATCCTCATAGTCATCAAAACTTGGCAAATCATGGCACACTATTTAATTAACAATAGGAGGTATTACAACAACAACTGGTAAGATATGAATTCGTTCATGACAATATGCAACACTATTCTCATGATTAAATAAATATGAACCTAAGATGACCTCTTGACTTAAAGAATCAAGAAAAGGAGGAGAAAGGGAAATGATGGATTGTCCATATTGATCTTTCTCTTGGGGACCTAGATTTTGACATGAATGATGCATTTGTTCTTCAGATTTAAGAAAAGCATTATGAAACTCATCATCTAAGTCCTTCTCTCTACAATCATCCCATTCATCATCACTGATATAGGAATCACTTGCTGAATCCTTAATATATGATGCATACCCCTCACAATAATTTTCAAAAAGTCTTTCAGCTGGATAAATTATCTTGCAATGAGAATAAAAAACATCATGAAAGTCCTTCAAAGAGGAAATACTAGAAGCAAGGAGTGTTCTTTACCATTGTCTCACATCTCCTTCCAATGAATACATGAATATTTTCATCAATATATCTTAATGATAGATGTCAAGCTACTACATCAAAGCATGAAATTCATGAACATGCTCAAAAGGGTTGTCATCCTTGCCTTATAAAATCTGGGCAACAGATCTTTCCATTCATCAATTTGAGGCACATGATGTGGATAACAATCTATGGTTGAGAAATTGAGTGGGGAAAACCTCCTGGACATGATATCCTTCATAGCCATTTAATTTGTCTCATCTCCAGTGGAGTCACCAACAGATTCTGAACAATGGAGTCACTATGGTGAATGTGTAGTCTTGAAGGTGTCCAACTTTAGTCACCATATAAAGTTGGAGCTGTGTTGTGTCGTTCTTCCCAGGGATATTTTCAATCAGATCAAATCCGTCCTTGACAACGATGCCAATTATGTTAGCAATGAAAGTCACACTTTGACTACTAAAATGTAATCTCAACACCCATCAGAATGTAAAATATAACTTTGGTTTTGAATAGGTGGATCGACAAGATGGATAAATAAAGAGAGAGGGCTACAAACTGTAGATCAGTAGGCTACACCAATGGGCAATGGAGTCACAAACATCCTACTCATCGAAGGCATAAAAGATGCTCAGCAGACAACAAGATTATAAGATGATAGGTGGAAGAATGAAGAAGGAAAATATAAGATAGAATGTTCACTAAACAAAGATCCTCTCAATTTAATGAATCAACAAATACTTGAACATAAACAATGACTGATGGGCAAAATACAACAGATCCTCTGCTGCTTAGGGATCCAAAAATCATTGATAGACTTTGATCCTCAAATCTTTAATATATTCAAATAAGAAGAAATATAAACAAAAGGGTTACAATCTGAAATAACAACTCTCATGAGTCTCCAATAGTAGTAATGCTTACAATCATAAAATTCCCACAGGTTTACAAATGAACACACACAGGAAAATTACCTGCTCCTACTCTCTCTAGCCTCTCTTAGCTCATGAATTTTCCTTCTCCAACAGATTTCACCTTCCTTAAATATAAAATAGCATCCAAATAAAATTAGGAGGTCTAATTCCATCTCCTCCATTGGATTGTAAGTCTTGGAGATAGGTGGCAACAATCAAAGAGACAAAAATCTAACAAACTGCTAATTTTCAGGAATTTGTTGGAAGTCATTAATAAATTGTTTCCACCTCATTGCATGAGGCCTTTGATGGAGATAAATCCTAGGTGTAGGTGTCCCTTGAAATCTAACTGATCCTTGAGAAGTCTTTCAAATCCTCCTTGACAGGTGGCAACCTCCCAACAAGGAAAATATCAAAACCATGACCGCTACAGGAAATTCGGTAGCGCCGTTGTGCAGATTCGATAGCGCCACTTATATGTCTAATATATCTCAAACCATAACACATTTTGAAAACCTGAGAGAGGTTTTTGTTATTTGGAATGTTATAAACAAAAAAATCCTCCAGGTTTCAAAAATACCTTCTCAATTGTTCACAATCCAAGTTTTAAGTTAGTGACTCAAAACTAGTAAAATAACTCTGCACAATTCATTTTTTGCCAGAATTTAGGTAGCGCCCGCATGTGTGTCTATGTGTGATTGGGTAGAAAAATCCATGAGTGATTTTGATGATTGAACTTGGATGTTGGGTATAATCCAATATAATTTCAATTTTCACGAAAATAAATAAAATATCCCATAACAGTTGTATTCATTTGCCAAAATGAATAATGAAGGATTCATGCAACACTAAGGCATAAACCAATCTTTTGCTAATAGGTCCTTTTTGGGGTTTGGGATTATGTAATGGGTATGGGATGTCAGCCCATGGGTTTACCCATGTTTAGGCCTATTTTGAAAAGTATAAATAGATGTCTAGGCAATGTAAGGAGGGGCATCTATGTGATGTTAGGCCAATGTGCTAAGTGCTAGTGACTGATCTATGTGATTGAAGGATTGTAAGTGCTATGTGCATACCGTGTGAAGCTTGTAGAGATGAGTGAAAGTGACTGTAGAAGGCTTAGTGCTATAACATAGATCGAGGAAGGAGGATCTGGTGAGGTGCATGTAGATCTACTGCCCTGTGTAGAGTAGGGTTTTTGAGGCTCTGTGCATGTAACTGATTAACAAAAGATAATAGAAGAGAAGAAGAGTTGGTGTACGTAGCCCCAGGAGGGGGTGAACCACGTATATGATATGTTTCTCTTCTTTGTGTGATGTGTTGATGTGTTTATGTGTAAATTACTATGATATAGATGGATGTTATATAGAACTGATGTTGCTTTGTGCTTATAAAAGAGAATTAATGTTAGATTTGACCTATGTGAGTATGCTTAGTGCCTAAATTTGCTAGATCTAATATGTTACTTTTATGCTAAGTCCTATTAGATGTGGATCTGGTTGAATGATGTGATTCTCTGTAATTAGGGCTTGTCTGCGCTGTTACTAATAACTGAATGTTGATGAATGTTTACTGCTAAGTTCTCTATTAAGTGTTAGAATAATAGATCTATTTCCTAGTTAAGTTTGCATCCATCTGAGTCCTGCAAGCACCCTTGCCTATTTTGGGTGAGACTTCATCTGCTTCACAGGTGTTGCCGAAAGGGCCTGTAATTAGGGTTTTGTTGGTGTGTTGTCGTAGTATTGAACCCTAGGTCTGCCCCTGTGCCAACAAATGGTTCCATTGTCGGGACCTGAAACTGTGATTGTTGCGAACTAAGAAAGAGGAATCTTTGTGCAAATATCCAACCTAAAATTGTGAAAGCTCTATGGGTAGATCTGTCGCTCTAGTGTAGAGTATTATACTTAGTTTGTGAATCTCTGTGCTAAAGAAAAGAAGTCTGATCTGAAGAAAAGAGGTAAGATCTAAGCGCCTTGTGCTCTGATAAAGGTAAGAATAGTGAAAAGTTTTAGATCTGGAAGCTTTGTGTTCTGTAGAAGTAAGATTAGTGGAAATTTTTGTTTCTAAAGTATGGATCTAGGCATGTTTGATAAGATTTGTCCTAGCTTGAAAACTAGGGCACTGACAGACTAAAGAAGATTCAATATAAGTATATACGATAAGAATAGTGAAACATATGTTATACCTGTTGGAAAAAATATTGAAATTTTGGCTTTCGGTAGCTTAGGAGGAAAAAAATTATAGTGTTTAGCTATCGAAAGTGCAGACTTTTGGTAGCTTAAATCTCGGGTTTCATATGCCATTAGCTGCTAAAAGTGTATCAGTCGAGACCAAGCATTCAAGTGCCATGCATCAAGCGACATGGAGGAAGAGATCACGAGTAGGAATGGAAAGAATGCAATAAATGACATAAAATCACTATAATAGGGTTTAACATAAATTCCACGTCACCATTTTGGGGTTTTGGCCATCAGAGGTTTGGCCAACGTAAATATTTTAACCACTGCTCTGTTTCCCGAAACCCAAAATCCCAAAATCGGGGTTTCAAGACTTTCTGTGGCTTACGACGCTCTGAAATATCAATGTTAGCCACCGAAATCTAGGACTTTCGGTAGCTAAGATACCCTTGTTTTCAGCCTGTTAGCCACCGAAATCGCAGATTTTATCCAGTGACTAAATTGCCTTAGAAAAAGTCAGTTTTCTTAGCCTTGGAGAGGCCATTTTGCGCGCTCAAATGGTCGATTGACATATACAGATCCTATTATTTCAAGTGGTGCATTAATATTTTCATTTGGAGCTTGGGAAGGTAGTCAAAATTCCCTTGCAAGATGAGGTTCGTTTTCATAAATGTGGCGTTTTTTACTGTGCTGAGTCATTATTTTCAAATGATGATTATGAGCGACTGGAATATCATTTTGAGAAATGGTCGAAGGTTTTTGTGCCTAACACATCATATATCAATAAAATCTCTCATTTTTCCTACATGTGTCAAATATTGGGAGAATCAAATCCATCTCCGAGCCCTAATTTTCGGATCTCATATTTTCCTATTTTGACACATGTTTGTAAAATGCAGATCTGGGGCAAATGAAAATGGATCTCAGGGAACTGAGAGAGGTTTTTGCTCAGAACAAAAATATTCACAAAATACTCTTTCATTTTATACACAAATATCACGATTCGAGAGATACAAAACCATAACCGCAACCATAGTTTTCAGCAGTTTGGTCCATTTTCTAATGGAAGAAAGTTTCTGAAATTGATGGTAACTGTTGTTGTCTTTTGGGAGGATTTCGACCTCAATACCTACATGAGATACCTGTTCATTTCCAGAGGTATGTTTTTTTAATTTAAATCATTTTTCATTTATTCGAAAGGGGGCAAAAGACTTATATTATTGTATATTCTTGAAGAAGAAAANGACACACAGGAGTAGTACTCCTGGGCTGTAGCTTTCATTTTCAATTTAATAAAAGATTGCAGAAGCATGTTTTATTCATATCAAAGATTCTTGTGATGTTGTTTGCAGAGTTTGTCCATTTTCTTAGTTTCAATATCACTCCATCTATCTTTTCTTCTCGATTTGTAACTATTTTGTAATAGAATTCATCCTTTGTTAGATGCTTTGTTGCAGATTGGTTATAGGTTGTTTCTTGCAAAGATAAAGGTTCATAATTCATCCTCTGCTATATGCTTTGTCCCAACCATCTTTTTCCACTGATTTATTCTTGGAATTCACTCATCGCTAAGTGCTCCTTGTGTATTGATATGTTTTCTCTTTATTCTGCTGCCATACTTTTATAAATCCTTCTCTTTGTAATCAAATTCTACCTCACCTCTATTCCATGGATTTCCATTGACAAAAAACTATTATTATTTACTTGATTATTTGACTCCATGCCCATTGGACTACCTCTCGGTCGAACCCATCATCCCTAAAAACCTCAAAACTGTTTGTTACCCATAGATCTGCCCGCTGTTAAGCTTATTGGATATCCTATCGTGACATATATTCAAGAGATCCCTCTTGGGTTGGAAGGGGAAAATTCTAATCAAAAGTGGTTCATGGTTATCTCAGAATTTGCTTGCACACAACCCAAATCAATTTCTGAGTGATGACTTATTTTTTCATTTAAAATATGCTAAGGCTTAGCTCAATTACAACCTAGAGTCGACTCTTGCGACAAAAATACCTATGTATATAAAGAATGTTTGGACTAAAAAATGGATGCACGATCCTAGAAATATTTTTTTGCAGGTTAACTACTATGATCGTAGCACACAATACAAGAAAGGATGGGGATCATTTAAGAGAAAGAGAGGATTAACCATTTGTTACAGTTGCAGAAGATCGAGACATATGGCTAAGGAATGCCTTGGTAGAAAACCTATTTGCCTCTATTTCAAAGATATGGACCATGAATTTTTGGATTTCCCTAGAATGATAGCTCAGCTTGAAAGGATGAATATGAGACAACAAGACCACGAAAAAAAGTCACGCAACTGAGATTATGGAAGAATCCCAGAAATAATCAGAGAAAGTATTTCTATAGATGAAACAAACCCTGAATGATCACTAACATATCAGTTTATCAGAGGTCTTCAAAGAAAAATAATGCATTGAAGCAAGAATAAGAGACTTTGACATTGACTATGTTCTGGATGAAGAAACACAGGTGAATATCATGACATAAAGAACTTGGGAAACTTTAGGGGATCCTGCTATGATTCCTTCATTAGGAGGAATGGGAATATTTAGTGGAAAGATGATAAACCTATGTGGAAAGATTACCCAAATATCTATGAGTGCCAAAGGAACTTCGACAGAGGAAGAATTTGAAGTTGTTAAATTTATTGAGGACAATGCTCCATTTAATATGTTGCTTGGAAAACTTTGGATTGAAAGAGATCAGGCTAGAAGTGAAGAAAAATAATTCTTAGAACAAAAGAAGCAAGGGCTAAAAGATTTCATGACTAGGAGGATCACACACTTGATTGAAGAACAGGAGAACCGAGCGAAGCTATTTAAAACCAAAGACTGGAATGTCGAAGCTGGAAGAACACTAGAAGACCCACAGAAGATTGTAGTACCTATTCCAGATACAGATGAAGTATTACCCCTAATTTCTAGGAGAGAATCTCAACAACACGAAGTTACAATGCCAAAAGAAGATAAGAATCAGAATGGAAAAAGGAATTCTAAGACGAAGCTCACCAGAAAGAAGGCTAGAAAACTAAGTAAGAAGAGAGATGAGATTCAAAAGTTATAGAAGGTTCCCTAGGGAACTTCGAAGAAGGAAAATTTACAAAATTGGAGCTTTGTCGGAATACCAGAACATCATCACATGGCACTTCTCCATGGCAAAGCAAAATAGTTGTTAGAGACAGTATAACCGTTCGAGTGACGCCCGAACGGGAAGAAAGGCATTAATGGTTAGACAACTTGCCAACAAACTGTTGGGACCACGCCATAATGAACAAAACTGATTTAATGAAGTCTTCTTAATCGTTGCAAGAGATCTGTTACCAAGTATCTATTTATCCCGTTGCGCCATGGACCGAGAACACTTTTTGCTAACCGTGAATTTGAGCCTGCAGATTAGTTGATTTTCACCTAGTGATCATCGTGATTTTTCCATCTATCCCACTATGCCCCTGCCATCAACAGAACAAGAATTGGGGGATGAACTAGCCCAAGTCTGCCGCCTAGCAGATGAAACTGAAGCTCGACTTCGACAACCGCAAGAAGAAATAGAACAAGCCACCCAGGATTTGATGCAAGTACAAGGAGTACTTGTAGAAAAACACCGAGTTGCAGAGAAGGAGAAGATTTCTCTCCAGACAAATTTTGATGAGGATAAAGCACAAATGAAGCGAGAAAAGGAACAATTGCTCGCAGGGAAACTCAAGGTAAAAGAAGCAGTCAACAGAGCACTTCGCTCTATGACAGGCTTAGAACTATAGGCAGAAGACTGGGTTGAGCATAAAGTAGAGTAGCTCGCGGAATCCATACAACAACTACAATAAAGAATAACATATTTAGATCTCCGCACAATACCCAACACTCCGCAGGATGCCAGAGATCAAAGAGAAGTGACTTCCCGGAGCACAGTCAAGAGAATAAAATATTTTTCCATGGAATGCAAGCAAATCAGTGACTGTAGTGCCCAGACTTATGAGAAACTCACTGAGAATTCATAACTAAAGGCACTAGAGTCACAACTCCATGAGGTGAAGTAGCAAGCAGAGACAATACAGGCGCAGTTGAAGCCCCTGTCAGTTGTGGAAAGAATGAAACGATCCCAGGAGCAGTGCACTGCCTAGCAATAGATTTACACCATTTAGAGAAAAGTCATGGAAGTGACTCAAAGATTCCAACCTGTACAGGACGAGGCTTACCAACTGTTCATAGAGATCGGAGGTCGAGGAGCAGAATTGGAGTAAGTTGTTGTTGCAACATAACAACGCATAGAAGGACCCATGAACGGGGCAATCATCCAAGAGTTCACTGAATAGGAGGCCATGACACAATAACAAGTCGAAGCAACTCGAGCCAAGATCGAGGATTTCGAGGTAGAACTACCTAGATCAGAGTGACTAGAGACGAGTGATAGGTGAGTGTTGGCCTGTTATCCCTTGACCAAGTTTTGGGAGATCCTTGCTCAAGTTTGACCTATTTTGGGACTTCGACAGTTGTTGACGAGCGAAATTGTCCGTCCGTCAATTGAGAGAGTGGAACCGGTCCGGGGTTGTCTAAATAACCCAAGCCATTTGGAATGAACCATCTTGACGAGTTTAACGGCTCCGTTGGCCACTCTAAGGTCTTAAGAAAACCAAAGAGGAAACTAATCTAACTAACTAATCTATCTAAAACAAATAAAACAAACTAAACTAACTAAAACTAATAAGACAAATTAAACTAACTAAAACTAATAAAACAAATTAACTAACTAAAACTAACAAAACAAATTAACTAAAAACAAACAAACTAATACACTAATCTAATTAAAACAAACTACTATATAAACTAAAACTAAATATAAACTACTCTAACTATTATATACAAACTACTAATGACTATTACTTTAATTCTAACAATTAACCATCTAACTACCAGTTATAGTACAACTTATTCACAAATATACAATATGCACAATTGACAGATTTGCATAAAACCTGCAAAACTCATGGGTTTTCTACCCTAAGACAACAAGATATGTTTTTTGATTTTATATTTTATGAAAAAGAAATAAAACTTACTGAAATTAAACAATCTAATATAAATCTAACTAAAATTTATATCTAAATTAAACTACAAATAAGAACAGTAAACAAAGAGGCGACTAACTGACCTGGAGGCGCTACTAATTTGTCCCGTGTGTGATGACTCTGAAGCTGGTCGGAGGAAGTAAACTCGCACCGGTTTAATCCATAAGCTTCTCGTAAACGATCGGCTGCGCTGCTCTTTGAGGAGTTAACAGGACAAACAAGACATAAAAAATCATAACAACTATATGATTTATAAATCTCTGCAATAAGGGAAACCTGTTATGCAAAAACTTATACTTTATAATTCAACTTATGAAGAAGATAAAACTGTCATTTACAAACTGAATTAAGAAATTGCTATGTTTTTTTTTAAATACTTGGAAGAAACCAGATATGGATTACAATGATTAAAATTATATCATTTGCACATGATTAAGATAGCTAAAGTAGTCGTTAACCACATACAAATTGATATACACAACATGAAACAAAATATTGATATAATGAGAAGCTAAAGCTATGACAAAACACCAAATTATGCTTCAGTCTGTATTAAAACTCCATTATCCTTGTTCTCCCTTGAATGAGGATATAAATTATTACAAAAATCATAAGTATATATAAGTCTGTCCACAGGGTAAAACCTCCCTGTGGATAATATCAAACAGTTTTACATAATCTGGGAAATATCCCAAAATCGACTAAACTAGGAAACTAAAATGCAAGTGAGATATTTGAAATATCCCCTAACTGCTCATCATATCCACTGTAATTTCGAATCCATCTGCAATAGACCAAACATATCAAGTTAGAAAGATATTTCATTAGAAAAACAATAAAAATTTGATTCTACAGACTTAGCTACAGAATCATCTGATTCTGTAGCTAGTCTAAAATAGCATACAGGATCATATAGAAATCAAATCAAATATTTTTAAAATAATCCAAACCAATATTCTTTCAATAAATATTGAAAATGAATCACTAATGATTCAAATTATTTTATTATTCAAATTAAACAAAATGAAAAGCGATTTAATCGAAACAGGGGTAAGAATACTCTGTTTTTCTTTCACCAAAAAATCGGGTCAAAGAGTAACAAGACTGTTCTATATCACATGGAATCCATAGTGAGTCATATCGTGTGTGATACGATGTAATCCAACATCATCATAATCCATTCGTTATGGCTATAATAATGCAGCATAAGATTCATGTCGTTTTAATTAAATACAAAGATGGCAAGACTGTTACGATCATGGGTAAATATAACAACATAACATCAAACAAAATTCGCCATAGATTTCAATCATTGGGCGTTATACAGTCAACAGACAGGGTCAAATGATGATCACAACCATTACCAAGTCAACAGAAGTGATAATCGTAAACTGGGTAACAATAGAAACAAAATGTGACTGAGTTGAATATAGAATAAGAATGAATCCAATCTCGTTTTACATATTAACTTGTAATTGGATATTCATTACAAATCCAACCGATAACAGGGTTGTTCTACAACAACCAGAATGAATTAATTGGATGGGTTTCACATAACTGTTATGAATTGAATCCATTCACGATTTGGGTGAAATCATATTAACAACAATCCAAATGGTATTCGTGTTGGTCGAAAGTCATATGGAAATAAAACCATAACAGTTAACCGTATCACAGCTGTTACCAATCATAACACATATATTATAGCGAAACCAAAACGAAATGTGATCATGTTCAGAATCGAAATAGGAGAAACAACTTGTGTCTATAACATATGCAAACGACTCCAATTGACAGAGCATTCATTTTAGCTAAAATCAAACAACTCAAATCCAAATCAAATCAAACCGGATCGATTAAAATCTAATCGAAACTAAACAGAATTCCATTCAGTCAAAGCAAGGTTGAGTCTACAATGTAACGAAACCAATCAATGCTGAGCACAGCTATTCAAACCAAACTTGAATTGTTATATAAACTCATACTATTTAAAAAAATGATTGATATTGCACATACCTGTGTGACGAGGCTAACCAATTACGCCAACTTAGAATTCACCACAACTGTGGCCGATTCCACATTTTTAAATAAAATGGAGCCTGTCATTCTGTGTCTTTTATCAGTGGCTTGCAACTCAGCCTTTTGATGGGTAAGCAGTGTAACCTGGTCCTCCAAAGATTTAATCTTTGACTGTAGCATAGGCACATCAAGATAGTATCTCTCTAGCCATGAGCCGCACTGATCACAGGGTGGCACAGTAGACTTCGACAGAGCAGGAGAGGGTTTAGATATATGACCGGGGGTTTGGGTTTATTCCTCACCATTTGAGAGATTAGCCACACATTATTTTTGCTTTTGGCGTTTGCAGTAGGTTTGGCTTTAGGATTCTTTCCCATAGGTTTAACAAATTCGACATCCTTGGTCACAGAGTGTGGTAGGTCAATAGGTGAGTCGGGTAAGGGTTTAGGTAAAAGGATACTGTAGGGAATCGAGGGTATAGCTTTGTCCTCGGACACCACAAGTTTGTCAACCCGTGGTGAATTTGAATCCACAAAATTATTTCACGCAAGAAAATCATCCCAACAGTCTCGGTGTAACCCCAGATGACAAACAACATAAATTTTAACCAGCCCATAGTGAAAGAGGCTGCTATCAGCCTGGTTCTTTTTATATTTCTTAGACATTTTGAACAGGCTTCTATGCAGGTAGTATGGCATATTAAGCTCGAAACCCATAAAAATCATAATCAGACGAAGGTGGTGTAAGGAAACAAACCCATACCGACCCTCGCAGGTGATGAACTACTTGATAATCATCAACACGTCATGCCATCGCTGCTTAAGCATGGTCATAGGCAAACCCTTGTCACAGGAGCTAACCTTACGTGACTAAAAGAGAAAAGTCAAAGGGACTTCTTCTACCTTGCAGTTTTTGGACCATCTCTGCCCAGTGATAGGTAAACCCATAGCTAAACTGAGAAATTGCTCGTCAATTTGCAATTGAACATCCCCGACCTTGGCTCGAAAGCCATCAAAGGTCAATGCGAATTGCCTAGCAATGCTGAGGTTAAAACCATCAAATTTCTGTATGAACGAGAGCCACCCAAATTCCTCAAGGTCACCATGGGCACTGTCGAACATCAACAGAGCCTGGCTACCATTCGGTTCAGCCCTCATGACTGGAGCCATGGTGCGAGCACATGGTAAGGGTTGGGTCGAAAACACCAGCACACAGGGTCATTCGGTGTAACCACTATGAATGATCAAAGGGGATTCATTAATGTGCGCATGCGAGGGTGGTGTAATCACTTACCGCCATGCAAAATAGTAATTGCAAAGTACAACCATCGTATTAACCCTCTGTTGAAACAATCATAACATATTTCAAATCATATTATTCAGCCTTCCCAAGAATCAAACGATAAATGATATACCAATGCGCCATTCAAACGATGAATATTCAAATGTGAAATCAAACCCATATGTTTAACCAACGCGCCATTGCATAATCAAACATTTTAATAAAAGGTTTGAAACATTGTGACAATCGTTTACATAAAATCGACAAGGCAAGAACTATAACAATAAGGATCACATCATATAAAACAAAGTAAACTATGACCCCTATGCAATTCATAAAAATAAGTATAACTCTTAAATTCACATGCTCAATGCCTTACCAATTAAATAAAAATCAAGTTGCGTAATTAAAGTAAGAATAGGCAATAGGGAAAGTTCAAAAATCTCTTAGCCACTTAATGATAATTCAAAGGTAAGTGCCATTCAAAATATCAATAAAAGATCATGACAGTCATGATATTATTGATAAAATCTTCAATACTGTTGGCATGGCCATTGCTACCAGTAGGCGTCCATAGGCTCGACATGGTTGCCATTTAACCCACTCAGACATCTGTATCCTGTCAAGAAGTTCTAGATCAGAATAAAGGACATTAAAGAGGTTTCTCATAATTTTTTACAGATTTTCGTGTACCCGACATTGCTTCGCTGCCAGCGGGCCTGTTCAGTACCCCGACGAAGTTGTCTTGGCATCATGCTTGCATTTACCCGCTGCCAGCAGACCTGTTCAGTATCCCGGCGGGTTTACAGACACTTCCCACAGCTCTTATTAATAATTTTATTTTGTTTTTCGTTTATAGATATATGAGCGGGGTGACGCTGAAATTCTTGATATTTTAACATATTTTTTAGACCTCATCATAATTTTTAGCACTGTCCTTTATTCAGCTCCAGAGATGTTTTATTTCTAAAACAACTTACTATGATAGGGAGACACTCTTTTTGAGTCATTCCTTTATGGAAAAGGGACAGCGTAAAAAGATAATAGATGATCATGACAAACTTTGCTCAGCGATTGAAATTAGTAACTTCTTTCAAACAACAAAATTTTCCAACATAGTTATCAATTCCATGAATATGTCACTGATGTTCGTACAATCTTTCAGAAGTTATTTCAGTGAAGATTTTTTTTTATGGTCTTTGTCTGAATGGATCAGTGCATAGGTATGCATATCTTTTCAACAGACACACAAAAACAAACTGATCAATTCAAATCAAAATCAAACAGAAAGCAAACGAAAATGCAAACAAAAATGAAATATTTACATAAAAATACAGGGGTAATTATCAAGCAAAGTATCTTTTCAGGGCTTGGCCATTCACTGGATAGGTGTCAAGTTGCCCTTCAAGATTCTGCAATCGAAAGGAACTAGGACCCAACTTTTCAGCAATTAAAAATGGCCCAAGCCATAGGTTTTGAAACTTGGTGTGCTCACCCTTTCCTTCGTGTGGTTTGTCCCACTTTAAGACGAGATCACCTAC
>SNQJ01S0039362.1:98242-122636 GCA_010110895.2 Picea sitchensis
AGACACCCAATATCACTGGGGACCCACAGAAAACCAAGCTTTTAATGCTATAAAGAAGGCCATAATAGACGCTCCGTCTCTCATGAGCCCTGATTTCTCTCAAGATTTTACACTCTATACTTTTGCCTCTGATCGTTCCTATGTCGCAGTCCTAACTCAGAAGAATTCCAAGAACAACGAAGTACCCATTGCCTTTATGAGCTCTGCTTTCAAAGGTGTTGAACTTAACTACCCAGCGGTTGATCGGCAAGCCTATGTTGTTTTCAAAGCAGTTAAGCATTTCCGGTCCTATCTTTTGAAGTCAAGGACGAAAGTCATTGTCCCCTACCCTGCCGTCAGGAACTTGTTAGTGCAAAAAGAGTTAGGAGAGAAAAGAGCCAACTGGTCACCTCCTTACAGGAGTATGACTTAGAGATCACCCCAGCACAGATCGTGAGAGGCCAAGGCTTGTGTAAGTTGGTAGTTGATTTAGAAATAGGACAACAAGAGGATAGTGATACGTCAGACCTAGAAAAATGCGATCAAAGTTTGATTTGTTGCGCGCAAAACCTCGTAAGTCCTTGGTACAATGACATTAGATTTTGTCTTGAACACGGATCAACACCCCTTCACCTTGACCCTACCAAAAGAAGAGCGTTGATACTAAAGTCCATCTCCTTTCATCTAGTTAATGGTATACTGTTTCGTCAAAATTTTGACGGCGTACTGATGCGCTGCCTCGAAAAAGACGAAGCAGAAAAAGTCTTGCTTGAGTTGCATGCAGGAGAAGCTGGTGGTCACTTCGGTGGAGATACCACTGCTCATAAGGTTTTAAGAGCCGGTTACTACTGGCCCACACTTTTTAGGGGCGCTCATGCTTTGTGTCGCAAATGTATCACCTGTCAGAAAGCATCAGGGCGGTTGCAAAAACCAGCCTTTCCCTTGCAACCTGTTTCAGTCGATTCTCCTTTCCAGCAATGGGGCCTTGATATCATAGGTCCTATTAGCCCTCCGTCTTCACAACAACACAAGTATATTGTGACAACCACTAATTATTTTACTCGATGGTCTGAAGTCGTCGCGCTAAGAACCGTTAACACAAGTCAGGTGATCGCTTTTCTAAACTCGAATATCATCACTCGTTTCGGTATCCCTGATTGTCTAGTCTTTGATAACGCTTCATACTTTTCTTCTCTTGAGATGAGTGATTTCTCTTTAGAGAAAGTAAACTCGAATATCACTGTTTCGGTATCCCTGATTGTCTAGTTCGATAACGCTCATACTTTTCTTTCTTTGAGATGAGTGATTTCTCTTTAGAGAAAGGAATAGTTCCGAAGTATTCTGCTAGTTACTATCCTCAGGGAAACGACTTAGCAGAATCTACTAACAAGAACTTGATCAAAATCATCAAGAGAACTGTGGCTGGAAATCACAAGAACTGGCACAATGCACTGCTAAACGCACTATGGCTGATAGGGTAACACCTAAAGCTGCTATAGGTGTTCCCTTTTTTCTTTGTTTATGGCAGGGATGTTGGATACACCTACCACACTTAGAGGGGGGAGGGTGAATGAGTGTGTGGGGCTCTTTTTTTTCCCAAACTGCCCTCTTGCACAAAACTCATCACTTAGCATTCAAAATTTATTCACACCATTGTTGTCATTTATAACCAGTTAGATGTGAGCACATATCAGCAACATATATCAGCAATATATCATCAACAAGTCATCACCACAATGAACACAAAGAACACAAGATGTATGTACACACTTTCTTTTTTATTACGGACTACAATCCTTGGGGTTTATCAGCAACAACTGAATAGAGTACAACTCTACAAGAGCACTAACCTATATGCAAGACTCAACTTGCATTCTCAACATCAACTGAGATGAGTCAACAATCATCAATAGTCAATCTGTACCCATAAACAAGAGCATCAACCATGCACCCAACTTGTGCTATAAACAAGTGCATCAACCATGCACCAACCTGTAATCAACCTGTACCATACAAACAAGTGCATCCAACCATGTACCAAGTATATACCAATCATGTGTCAACCAATCATCGTACAATGACTCATCAATATATACCAACATCATCAACTATACACCCTACAAGGTGCCAACTCATCAACTACTTGTATCAACCATGTACCTCAACATGTACCTCAACTAAAATCCCTCATCAATTTCATCATCAAAATCTGATTTGTAGCTCTGAAATAGACCTGGTGTTTTTGATCACATTCCTCTGCAAACCTTCCTTAACTTTTAACATCAAGAGACTAGCATTTCATCAAACGTTTCTTTAGTCTTCACATGCCTAGTTTTGGATTAGCTAACAACCCTAACTTGAAGTAATCATAACTTTGAACCTGTAATATATAAAGATCTAAAACTGATACACAATGTTATTCAATGTGTTTATGCAATTCTTCCAAGGGAACTACTTGTAACCTCTCAGAAAAGGAGTTATAGCAAAATGGCATATCTTAAGTTGAATTTCTGGCTTATTCTAGAGAGCGCCTTTAGAGAGTTACCCGCACAAAATATTGATGAAATGACCTTGAAAATGCTGTAAAGAATACAGCCTTTAAAACCGACATTTGGTATCACTGAATTTGATTCAGCAGAAGAAGTTATGATGTTTTTACCCGAAACACCTGATTTGACTAGTTTCAGGACTGGCCACAAACCCTAACTTCCACAGAGTGTAACTCCAAAATACAACGACCCACAAGCGGAATTTTAAAAAAAAGATAATTGGATATGTTTTCACTCTATGCAGAAATTTCATTGTTGGAATCATTATAGAAAAAAGTTACAGCGTGAAATGGTGAGATGACCTGAAAATAACATACCATAGAAAGCAACTCTCAAAAGAATTTATCCTTTCCTTGAATTCAAACCTTCTTTCTTCAATTTTCTCCAGAATTTCACAAGAAATCATTATAAACCTAGACACATATATAGATATTCAATATGCTCAAGGGTGATTCAAATGAGAGCCTTGCCTATTTATACTCTCCAAGCAGCTTCCTAAAAAACATCTTCTAGGTCACTGGCCCCACTTTTCCTATTTTAGGGTTGGGTCCACTTAATTTCTCCATTAAAATTATTATTGAAATAATATTTACCCATTTTCAGGTCACTGACCATTTTCCTATTTTTAGGGTTAACCATTTTCCATAAATAATCCTTCTGATTTTTTCATCTTACTTTATCATTTCTGATTTTGTCACTTCTGATTATTTAAATAATCCCACCTTGAATAAATAATATTAATCCATTTCTAGGTCACTTAACCTATTTTCCTTATTTTTAGCGTTAACCATTTTCCATAAATATTCCTTCTTGATTTTTTTCACTTATTTTATCATTTCTTCTTTTAGGTCACTTTGATTCTTTTTGACTTTGGGGCTTCAAGCCTCATGAGGGTCCTTCAACTTCGTAAGGCCATAACTCTCAAACCAGGAGGAGTTATGTGACATTCCACATACCACCAGAATGGTATGACAAGCACTATCCATTCAGGATAGTTTCACGAACAATTTCCTTGATCTTCATCTCGTTATTCCTCATACAAGCATGGGTCCTCCAACTATTCTTTTAGGATAACTCCAATCCATAAAGCGTCTTCCCATGAGGGCTTTCACTCATAAGGGGACCACTTTGATTCATCCATTTGTACACCTTATCAATCATGATAAGACACAATGAGAGCATGGGTCCTCCAACCATTCTTTCTAGGATACCCAATCCGCAAAGCGTTCTCCCGTGAGGGCATTCAACATAAGGGGACCACTGTGGAGTTCCATCCATTTGTTTACCTTTGCATCGATTGGTTTCCACTTGGACATATAACATTCTATCAAGGGAATCATCAATCAATTACTTGACATCAACCAATGACATCAATCAAAACCAAAACCATTTACATCAATGACATATGATCCAACAATCTCTCCTGCTAATCAAACCATTGGTATCAATGACAAACCATTGGCATCAATGACAACATCCAACAACTTCCTTTGGTATTGATGGCAATACTAACATTGATGACAATACCAATTACCAAACACCACTACAAATTATTGATGTCAATGATGTAGACAAGGCATGCTCTACATCATCAATGTGACTATTCTCCATATCAATTCTCCCCATTAGACATCAATCACATCACGTGATTATCTTCCCTTTGACATCAATGGCAAGGGCCATTCTTCTCTTGGGACTGCTCTGCCTTATTGTTGTCAGAGCACCTTCTCCTTTTGTATAAGGGATATCAACCTGATGTAACACTGAAATCATAACAGTCATGATCCCCCTGAAACCATGTCTCTACCCTCTGCATCTAATAAATATTTGATCCACTGAACCATGTCTTTGTCCTCTGTATCTTATAAATCTGATCCACCTTGAACCATGCTCTGTCCTCTTTCCTCAAATATGGGTCTCTTTTCTGGTATGCATCTGAGCAAATATCTCTCCTAGAATCATGGGAAGAAGAATGACTTCTAAGGCGGTGTCTCCTATCTTCTCTGCAAGATGGACAATATGCTATCAAATGATGATCCTTGGACCCGTTTCATGCATCAAACTTGTGCCATACCATACATCACCATGAAACAAAAGATATGTCATCGATGAAATAGAATCATGAACAATATATCCACCAAGCAAATCATGTACCAAAATGCAGCTCCACCATGCACAACACCCATACATCAACCATGTACATCAACAATGTGCCAAAAGATATCATCAATGAAATGTATCCACCATATGCCAACATGTGCATCTACCAATATGCCAACATGTGCATCTACCAACATGCCAAACAATGCATCTATCAATATGCTAAACAACACCATCCATGAGTGTGTACCATCATACATCATTACTTGCACCAAGCAAGTATATCAACCATAAGGCCACTGTTAAGATTCCCCAATGATGTACAATAACGACTATCAATTCACATGTTCAATGTAGCTCCATCCATTACGAAAATGCATGCACCATGATATCCAACAATACCATATGCTTCCAATAATACATCATAAGATATGCTAATGAGACTTCAAAAAGTTCAGCCATACTCCACCGTATCAACATCAAAACCACTTCATGGTTAGTGCCATGCGACTCCAAGATTTTATTTTACATAATCCAATATATGAACATTTAAACCTGCAACAAAAAAAGTGTCGCAATCCCCGCAACAAACAATGTAGGACCCTGCAACAGAGTTATACCCATCACATCAAACCTGCCATGTGCATTGCCTTTTTCCTAAATATTTACCATATATGCGCGGCCTTCTGCACAACATCTCGCATATGTACATGACCTATTCAAGGTCTAACGTGGACACGACTATCACCACAGCGCCTGCATGTGCCTTAGTAAATGGACATTTGAACTTCCTTAATCTTTATTATGATCTGGTTGTTCTATCTTCTTCACCCATTTCTTTAGATGACCCTTCTCTTTAGAACCTGAGCTCCGAGTATCCATATTTTCAAAGATGTCTTCCTTTCATTTCCATTCCTTCTTCTAGCCATGCTATGTGAATTTCTCATCATGTACTTTCTTCTTGTGTTCCAAGACTCCTGGGATTTGTGGTCAGTCTGACTACAAACCGTAACATCTCATAGAGTTACAGTGAACGTAAATATGTCCTATTTGATCATTAATTCCAACACCTTGTGGTGTTATAGAATCTCCATTATATCTTCTTCATACTATCTACATTCAAAAGCTTTGTGACCATATCCATTACATGAATAACAATGCCCATGAAAATACTTCATACCTTTGCTTTGGTGTCCCAAGAATACTTGATGTCTTCCTTGTTTATATTCTTTTGAAATTTTCTTTTCCTTAGTGATGGTTGCTTTGAAACATTGTCTTCCTTCTTGATGGATGGATGGAAGGAGTGGATCGATGGATGGACGGAGGAGCGGATGGATGGAACGGACGGAAATGGACGGATGGACAGGAGGAATGGATGGATGGAAGGAGGACGGAAGGAATGGATGGATGGAATGGATGGATGGATGGAAAGGAAGGATGGAGGACAAGGAATGGACGGAGGACGGACGGAGGAAGACGGAATGACGGACGGAATGGATGGACGGACTGGAATGGACGAATGGAATGGACAGTGGATGGAGACCGGAAGGACGGAGGAATGGAATGGATGGATGGACGGATGGACGGATGACGGAACTGGACATCTCTCGGAATAGGAATGGAATGGAGGAATGGAGGAATGGATGGATGAAAGAAGGAAAGGAATGGACAGCCAGAATGGAATGGATGGAGGAAATGGAAGGAGGAATGGAATGGATGGAGGAATGGAGGAATGGAAGGAAGGAAATGGACAGGAGGAGTGGTGGGAATGAAGGAATGGATGGAGGAATGGATGGAAGACCGGAAATGGAATGGATGGAGGAAGGAATGGACGGACTGAATGGAATGGAATGGAATGGATCGACCGGATGGACGATGGAATGGAGGAGCCGGAAGGATGGATGGAGTGGATGGAGGAAAGGAATGACGGATGGACATGGACACGGATGGAATGGACCGGACGGAGGAATGGATGGAATGGAAGGAATGGAGGAAGGAATGGAATGGAAGGAATGGAATGGAATGGAAGGAATGGACGGAATGGACGGAATGGATGGATGGATGGATGGAATGGAATGGACGGAATGGAATGGAGCGGAGGAAATGGAGGAATGGAGGAATGGAAGGATGGAGCCCGGAGGGAGAAATAGAGCCTTTCATGGCATAAAAGGTAGATACAAACACGTAATATGTAACTACCTAGCTTAGAAAGAATAAGATATATAACGCTGTCTTCATTTTTATGTTGTATTCTATACATAAAAAGTCCGAAAGTGTTTTTAAACCTAGATAGATAGTCTTCAAGGAAAGAAAAAAATCACTTGACCAAGGTCAGTATTTGATTTCTAACTATTGTGCTCAATAATATTGAGTTTACTAAACACAGACTTAATTGTGTCCACCTTTTTTTGGGGTCATCAACTCCTTGAAGATGGTACCTTAGATCGAGAGAGATGGACATTCCAATTAGTCCACGTGCTTCCTCATTCCTATTATCCCATTTGGATTTCATATCATCATCAGTGGGAGTTGTCTCCTTTCCCATGGTAATCCCATACAAGCCTTTTTACTTTTAATAAATCTTCCCATATGGGACTTCCATTGGAAGTAGTTGTCACTGTAAGCAAGGACAAGATTTCCAGAAGTCATATTAAATATGTAGGATAATGCAGATTTAAAACCTGAAACTAATGATCTGGATGGAAATACCTCGAAAAATTAAAGTAGTTTAAAAAAACGTCATTGAAAACGGATTTCGGATGTGAGAGTTATGCCCTCTTTAAAAAAGGCATAAACGGTAAATTCAACAACTAATGATGGTGTGTTATTTCTGCGAATTGACCCATTTTTATAAAGAGAAGAGGGGATCACTTTTTACAATGAGGTTGAGTTTTATAACAGAAAAATTGCATGCAAAAATAACTCTAAAATAAAATATAAAAGCTACTTATAGTGATTCACTTTTATACTTGAAGTGAAATGCACTTTACAATTTTTACATGAACTTTTCAAAAAGTAACAAAAAGAGAGACTTGAACTCAAGACCTCTTACTTAATAAGGCAAGTTTTTAACCAACTGATCTAGCAAAACATATTGTAATGTTCAAGGAGGATTGGGGATGTTGTTTTTTTTGTTTTGCCAGGAAATATCTGCCTTGGGAGAGCATGCTCCAAAAAACTCTTTTCACAAAAGAAAAATTTCCACTTCCTGCATTCTGGACTCAGAATACCGTATCTTGAGTAAATGGAAACCTTTTCGAGTGAACGAAAAGTATTTCTGAATGAAAAGTGTGTTCCAACGAATGGAACAGTCCTTTCATCCCAGAAATGTGCTGTGGAAATGCTGAACCGAGATGGGGCACCTCGCTTCATCGATTCTATCTACAATGAGCGGTCCTCAAATGTGCTCTCGATACCATGTTCGACAACACGTGTATTCCAACGTAGGATGAACACCTTCAAGAATCCACTCTCACATAACCAGATCAAGATCAACACACCGATAGCCATCGCGGTAAACTCCCCACGGGAACATCCACGTCCCCAACCAACGCCGCCACTTGGAGCAGCTTATTAATGCAGAGAAAAAGATGTTTAGAGATTTTACAAGAGAGTTTCACAATCAATCATTGGCAATGACCTTCCATGCTCTCCTTAAATAGAGATCATGGACCAATCATGTTAATCCACGGGATCAATGGCCTAAGATCGAGGAGAGTATGAATCGCCGATCACTCTATGTCGGGAACATATCGCGGACTGCCGATATTTCCTAACTACAAATGCATACTAATGGCTACTAAAGAAACACACTTTTACTCTACCCGATTATATTAGACCAAGTAGATCTTAACTAACTCTTGCTGTCTAAATATCCTAACAGTGAAGGCCCGCCTCGATACCAATTGTTGGACACACCTACCACACTTAGAGGGGGTGAATGAGTGCGGGGCTCTTTTTCCCCAAACCCGCCTCTTGCACAAAAAAACTCATCAATTAGCATTCAACATTTATTCATTACCCATTGTTGTCATTTATAACCCGCTAGATGTGAGCACATATCAGCAACATATATCAGCACATATCATCAACAAGTCATTTCACCACAATGAACACAAAGAACACAAAGATGTATGTACACCTTTATTACTTTATCACAACTCTTTGGGGTTTTTCAGAAACAACAGAATAGAGTACAACTCTGCTACAAGAGCATCATTTCTATATGAAAGACTCATATTGCATTCTCAACATCAACTGAAGAGGCACAATCCTCAACAGATATCAATCTGTACCATAAACAAGAGCATCAACCATGCACCAACCTAAAGCATAAACAACTCCGCATCAACCATGCACCAACCTCAGAATCAACCTTCGTATTCATAAACAAGTGCATCCAACCATGTACCAAGTATATACCAATCATGTGTCAAACAATCATCAACAATGACTCATCAATATACCAACATCATCAACTATACACCTCATGTATGTGCCAACTCATCAACTACTTGTATCACCCATGTACTCAACATGTACCAACCAAAATCCCCATCAATTTCATCATCAAATCTGATTTGTAGCTCGAAATAGACCTGGTGTATCTGATCACATTCCCCAGAACCTTCCTTAACTTTAACAAAGAAGAGACTAGCATTTTCATCAAACTTTCTTTAGTCTCACATGCCTAGTTTTGGATTAATAGTCAACAACCTAACTTGAAGTAATCATAACTTGAACCTCGTGAATATATAAAGATCTGAAACTGATACACAATGTTATTCAGTTGTGTTTTATGCAATTCCTCCGTAGTGGAACTACTTGGAACCTCTCGTAAAAGGATTTATAGCAAACATGGCATACCTTGCTGAATTCAAGCTTATTCTAGAGAGCTGCCTCAGAGAGAGTGCCCCAAGACAAATATTTGATGAAATGATATGAAACTATTGCACGTATCATTAAAGCCTTTAAAAACCATAATAACACATTTGTCTCATCATTTAGATTCATGATGAAGAAGTTATGACGTTGTTACCCGGAACACCTGATTTTGAGTTGTCAGGACTCGCCACAAACCCTAACTTCCACAGAGGTTAACTCCAAAAATAAAATTTAATTCCACAAGTTGAATTTTAACCAAAGATACTTGGATATGTTGTCTCACTCTCATAGAAATTTCAAGATCTGAATCATTATAGAAAACAAGTTAAGTAAAGGAAAATGGTGAGATGACCAAAATAACATACCATAGAAAGCACCTTCAAAAAGAATTTATCCTCTCACATTTCGGCCTCTTTTCTTCACTTTCCTCAGAATTTCGGCTAAGAAATCATTGGTAAACCCTCTACACATATAGATATTCAATATTCTCAAGTGTGATCTCAAAATGAGAGAGCCTTGCCTATCATTTATACTCTCCAAGCAGCTTCCTTTAAAACATCTTCTAGGTCACTTGGCCCCATTCTTCCTATTTTAGGGTTAACCAATTTCTAATTTCTCCATTAAAATTATTATTGAAATATTTACCCATTTCTAGGTCACTTGACCTATTTTCCTTATTTTTAGGGTTAACCATTTTCCATAAATAATCCTTCTTGATTTTTTCATCTTACTTTATCATTTTGATTTTGTCACTTCTCTCTGATTATTTAAATAATCCACCTTGAATAAATAATATTAATCCATTTCTAGGTCACTTAACCTATTTCCTTATTTTAGGGTTAACCATTTTCCATAAATATTCCTTCTTGATTTTTCACCTTATTTTATCATTTCTTCTTTTAGGTCACTTTGACTTCTTGACTTTGGGGGCTTCAAGCCTTCATGTGAGGGTCTCAACTGTATAAATAACTCTCAAACCGTGAGGATATGTGACGTTCCACATACTCACCAGAAATGGTATTTATCAAGCACTATCCATCTAGGATAGTTTTACCAACAATTTTCCCTTTGATCTTCATCTCGTTATTCCTCATACAAGCATGGGTCCTCCAACCATTCTTAAGGATAACTCAATCCATAAAGCCGCCTTCCCGTGAGGGCTTTCACCATAAGGGGACCACTTTGGAGTTCATCCATTTGTACACCTTATCAATCATGATAAGACAATAATGAGAGCATGGGTCCTCCAACCATTCTTCTAGGATAACTCAATCCAGTGCCGCCTTCCCTGAGGGCTTTCACCATAAGGGGACCACTTTGGAGTTCATCCATTTGTTTACCTTTGCACGATTGGTTTCCACTTGGACATAGCAACATTCTCTATCAAGGAATCATTAATCAATCACTCATTTGACATCAACCAATGACATCAATGAAACCAAACCATTACATCAATGACATATGATCCAACAATCTCCCAAGTAATCAAACCATTGGCATCAATGACAACATGATCCAACAAGGGAATCCATTCTACCACCTAACATTCTTCTTCCTTCTCTTCAATTGTCGAAAAAAGTTCAAGAAGAAGATTGTCCCCCTCTAGAAAGCCGTATTAACACTTTGATGAAGTTAGAAGAAGTAAGAACTCAAGCTAAGCGTAAGTTAGACCAACATCAACAATTGATTAAAAGATGGTTCGATTCTAATTCTGCTTCTGATAGGAATTTTGAAGTAGGCGATCTCGTCTTAAAGTGGGACAAACCACACGAAGGAAAGTCTGAGCACACCAAGTTTCAAAACCTATGGCTTGGGCCATTTTTAATTGCTTAAAAGTTGGGTCCTAGTTCCTTTCGATTGCAAAATCTTGAAGGGAAGCTTGACACCTATCCGGTGAATGGCCAAGCCCTGAAAAGATACTTTGCTTGATAATTACCCCTGTATTTTTATGTAAATATTTCATTTTTGTTTGCATTTTCGTTTGCTTTCTGTTTGATTTTGATTTGAATTGATCAGTTTGTTTTTTTGTGTTTGTTGAAAAGATATGCATACCTGTGCACTGAGCCATTCAGACAAAGACCATAAAAAAATTTCTTCACTGAAATGACTTCTAAAAGATTGTACGAACATCAGTGACATATTCATGGAATTGAAATCTATGTTGGAAAATTTTGTTGTTTGAAAGAAGTTACTAATTTCAATCTCTGAGCAAAGTTTGTCATGATCATCTATTATCTTTTTACGTTGTCCCTTTTCCATAAAGGAATGACTCAAAAAGGGTGTCTCCCTGTCATAGTAAGTTGTTTTAGAAATGAAACATCTCTGGAGTTGAATAAAGGACAGTGCTAAAATTATGAGGAGGTCTAAAAAATATGTTAAAATATCAAGACTTTCAACGTCACCCTGCTCATATATCTACAAAAGAAAACAAAATGAAAATATTACTAAGATCTGTGGGAAGTGTTCGTAAACCCGCCGGGATACTGAACAGGTCCGTTGGCAGTGGGTAAATGCAAGCATGACGCCAATACAACTTCGTCGGGGTACTGAACAGGCCCGCTGGCAGCGAAGCAATGTCGGGTACACGAAAATCTGTAAAAAATTATGAGAAACCTCTTTAATGTCTTTTATTCTGATCTAGAACTTCTTGACAGGATACAGATGTCTGAGTGGGTTAAATGGAAACCCTGTCGAGGCTATGGACGCCTGATGGCAGCAGTGGCCATGCCAACAATATTGAATATTTTATCAATAATATCATGACTTGCTGATCTCAAGACTGTTATTAGTTTTCATCTTTTAAAACATCGTTGGAAAAAATGGTAAATGATGATGTTTGTACGATTTTCTGGTTGTTATTTTCAAGTTGAAATTTTCTTTGCTGTCCTAATCTGAATTTTATTTCTTTTGACATAGATAACTGCTTCTACCAGTGTGTCGCCATTGTTGGCAGCCAATTCAATTTTTTCAATTGCCCTATAAACTGCCTACTCCTTTGTCTTCTGAACTTCAAATTATTGTCGCATTTTTTTTTTTTTTAAATAAAAAAGGTGTAGTACCTACTATAATATATTATCTCAAAACTTTGACAAAGTAGACAGCTTCAAAGCTACAGTCACCAAAAAATGTTGCCGGTAACCGGAAACTAGCATTATTGGGAAACATCTAGCAGTTATGCAGTAATATATTAAGAAAAAAGACATCTATCCTGCCCATAGGAAACCAGGACAGATGCCAGTGGTCCAGAGAAACCTATAGCAATTAACACATAAAAACAAGAAACCTGGAGAACAGGGCATCCTAGGCACCCGGTGATGTGTCTCTCCCACCAGCACCCGTCGAAATGGCAAAAGTCTGCATGCACATGGGGCACTTACGCTGAACTGGGGCCCCGGAGAGCGCGTTGAGGAGCAAATCTATACGCTGGCCCATAATGAGAGCCCTATGTCCCAAGTCCGCAATGTGGCTACGGAGCTCGAACACCAAGGCCAGGTGTTCATCGCTGAGGAGGGGACCATGCGTTCTGCCACCCAGGACACTAGGAGGAGCAGTCCTCCGATCCCCATCTTTGCCAATGTCAACCGTTGTCGTCTCTACTGTCACCAACTTCTCCAACTTCTCAGCATCTGTGGCCTGTAGGTCGCTCCACCATGGAATTTATTCCACCACTTAGCCAGGAAGGTCGTCGACCTTAGTCAGGGCGCTATTGTTATCCTGCCTGATGGGCGTCTCCCTGACGCTTGGCTTCTCATTGCACATCAGGTCCCCAATTGACAGGTCCTCCTCCACAACACAACCAGAAAACAAATCCGCGGGCTCGGTCTCCTTCTCCCTCCTACTGTAGCCAGCGTCTTGCTCGACAATGGTTTTGAGCGTCGATCTTCCCTCAACCCGTGCCTTCTTCCTGAGGATGGAAGAGGCCAGAGCCAAGGCCCGTTCGAGCTCCTCCTCCCGGCTCCTCTGTGCCTTGTGCGCTTCCCAGGCAGAACCCCGACGAGGTTTTCCTCGTCTCCTGACCATTATCCCAACACAAATTCCAGTTAAGTGCAGAGCAGAGTTAAAATGGAACCAATTCGAGAGCAGCTGCGGGTGCCGAGCGCAGGCAGGCCAGCTCTGTCGAGGTCCACAGAGAGGCCACCAACCCTGGTAAAACTCCCCAGAATACAGAAAGAAGGTTGTAATTGACCCTGCTGTTGACGCACCAGGAGCCTTCCTCCTTTGCTCGGGCCCCAAATAAAAATCATAATCAAACTTCCTACTCCTCCTTCCGTCCATTATAGCCATGAATTCATATGCGCATGGGATGTTAATTGTCGCGCGAGGGAGGAGTACCTCCTTCAACAGTCCTCTGCTATGGCCGTCCATCAGCGTTAAATGTCGCTCGAGGGTGGCGGTCATCAGCAATTAACCAGCGCTGAGTGCGAGTCCAGGTGGCTCTTCAGCTCTGCCGCGTGTCACCCCATCCGGGGAATTATCGTCGCATTTTGCAAACAAACGATATTTTCATTCTTTGCGACATTTGTAAATTGGTCTCCATTTAGTTTTCACGACTGTAAGCGTGAAAACTCTCTATCGTTACTCGAACTGTCATGATATTTTATTGATATTTTGAATGGCACTTACCTTTGAATTATCATTAAGTGGCTAAGAGATTTTCGAATTGTCCCTATTGCCTATTCTTACTTTAATTGCGCAACTTGATTTTTATTTAATTGGTAAGGCATTGAGCATGTGAATTTATGAGTTATACTTATTTTTATGAATTGAATAGGGGGCATAGTTTACTTTGTTTTATATGATGTGATCCTTATTGTTATAGTTCTTGCCTTGTCGATTTTATGCAAACGATTGTCACAATGTTTTAAACTTTTGATTAAAATGTTTGATTATGCAATGGCGTGTTGGTTAAACATATGGGTTTGATTTCACATTTGAATATTCATGGTTTGAATGGCGCATTGGTATATTGTTTATCGTTCGATTCTTGGGTCGGCTGAATAATATGATTTGAAATATGTTATGATTGTTTCAACAGAGGGTTAATACGCCGATTGTACTTTGCAATTACTATTTTGCATGGCGGTAAGTGATTCCACCACCCTCGCATGCGCACATTAATGCCTCCCCTTTGATCGTTCATAGTGGTTACACCGAATGACCCTGTGTGCTGGTGTTTTCGACCCAACCCTTACCATGTGCTCACACCATGGCTCCAGTCGTGAGGGCTGAATCGAATGGTAGCCAGGCTCTGTTGATGTTCGACAGTGCCCATGGTGACCTTGAGGAATTTGGGTGTCTCTCGTTCATACAGAAATTTGATGGTTTTAACCTCGGCATTGCTAGGCAATTCGCATTGACCTTTGATGGCTTTCGAGCCAAGGTCGAGGATGTTCAATTGCAAATTGACGAGCAATTTCTCAGTTTAGCTACGGGTTTACCTATCACTGGGCAGAGATGGTCCAAAAACTGCAAGGTAGAAGAAGTCCCTTGGACTTTGCTCGTTCAGTCGCGTAAGGTTAGCTCCTGTGACAAGGGTTTGCCCGTGACCATGCTTAAGCAACGATGACATGACGTGTTGATGATTATCAAGCAGTTCATCACCTGCGAGGGTCGGTATGGGTTTGTTTTCTTACACCACCTTCGTCTAATTATGATTTTTATGGGTTTCGAGCTTAATATGCCATACTACCTGCATAGAAGCCTGTTCAAAATGTCTAAGAAATATAAAAAGAACCAGGCTGATAACAACCTCTTTCACTATGGGCTGGTTAAAATGATTGTTGTTTGTCATCTGGGGTTACACCGAGAATGTTGGGATGATTTTCTTGCGCGCATTAATTTTGTGGATTCAAATTCACCATAGGTTGACAAACCTGTGGTGTCCGAGGAAAAAGCTATACCCTCGATTACCTACATTATCCTTTTACCTAAACCCTTACCTGACTCACCTATCGACCTACCACACTCTGTGACCAAGGATCTCGAATCTGTTAAACCGGTGGGAAAGAAGCCTAAAGCCAAACCTACTGCAAACGCAAAAAGCAAAAAGAATGCGTGGCTAATCTCTTGAATGGCGAGGAATAAACCCAACCCCCCTGTCAATACTGACCCGATTGTGTTGAGCGAGGACTCTGATTCAGAGGTTGAACGTTTTTTTGCAAGTGAGTATCCCTATTCAGACAACTTGTGTGCCAAATCCCCATACGACTTCGTGTCAAACTTACCACCTTGCTTGCAAAATGACTCAGATTACCCTGGCATTAAGCTGCCATGTGAAACCCCCGGTCATATATCTAAACCCTCTCCTGTTCTGTCGAAGTCTATTGTGCCACCCTGTGATCAGTGCGGCTCATGGTTAGAGAGATACAATCTTGATGTGCCTATGCTATAGTCAAAGATTAAATATTTGGAGGACCAGGTTACACTGCTTACCCGTCAAAAGGCTGAGTTGCAAGCCACTGAAAAAAGACAAAAAATGACAGGCTCCATTTTATTTAAAAATGTGGAATCTGCCATAGCTGTGGTGAATTCTAAGCTGACGTAATTGGTTAGCCTCGTCACACAGGTATGTGTAATGTCAATCATTTTTGTAAACAGTATGAGTTTATATAACAATTCAAGTTTGGTTTGAATAGCTCTGTTCAACATTGATTGGTTTCGTTACATTGTAGACTCAACCTTGCTTTGACTGAATGGAATTCTGTTTAGTTTCGATTAGATTTTAATCGATCCGATTTGATTTGATTTGGATTTGAGTTGTTTGATTTTAGCTAAAATGAATGCTATGTCAATTGGAGTCATTTGTATCTGTTATAGACACAAGTTGTTTCTCCTATTTTGATTCTGAACACGATCACATTTCGTTTTGGTTTCGCTATAATATATGTGCTATGATTGGTAACAACTGTGATACGGTTAACTATTATGGTTTTGTTTCCATATGACTTTCGACCAACATGAATACCATTTGGATTGTTGTTAATATGATTTCACCCAAATCGTGAATGGATTCAATTCGTAACAGTTATGTGAAACCCAGCCGATTAATTCGTTGTGGTTTGTTGTAGAAGGACCCTGTTATCGGTCGGATTTGTAATGAATATTCAGTTACAAGTTGATAAGTAAAACGAGATTGGATTCACTGTTATTTTATATTCAACTCAGTCACGATTTGTTTCTATTGTTACCATGTTTACGATTATCACTTCTGTTGACTTGGTGATGGTTGTGATCATCATTTGACCCTGTCTGTTGACTGTATAACGCCCACATCATTTGACCCCGTCTGTTGACTATATAACGCCCAATGATTGAAATCTATGGTGAATTTTGTTTGATGTTATGTTGTTATATTTACCCATGATCGAATAGCCTTAAGCTATCTTTGTATTTAATTAAAACGACATGAATCTTATGCTGCATTATTATAGCCACAACGAATGGATTATGATGGTGTTGGATTAAATCGTATCACACACGATACGACTCACTATGGATTTCATTTGATATAGAATGTGCCTTGTTACTTTTTGACCCGATTTTATGGTGAAAGAAAACGTAGTATCCTTACCCATGTTTTGATTAAATCACTTTTGATTTTGTTTAATTTGAATAATAAAATCATTTGAATCATTAGGGATTCGCTTTTCAGTGTTTATTGAAAGAAGATTGGTTTGGATTATTTAAAAGATTTGATTGATTTCTATCTGATTAAAAATGTTTCCTGATTATGCGATGGCGCGTTGGTTAAACATATGGGCTTGATTTCACATTTGAATATTCATGGTTTGAAATATTATGGTTAATGGCGCGTTGGCATATCACTTACTGTTTGATTCTTTGGTTGGAAAACGATTGGTTTTTGAGATATGTTATGATTGTTTCAACATAGGGTTAATACGTCGATTGTACTTTGCAATTACTATTTCACATGGCGGTAAGTGATTCCACCACCCTCGAATGCGCACATTAATGCCTCCCCCTTTGATCGTTCATAACTGTTAGATCGAATGACTCTGCTCCTGTGTGTTGGTGTTTTCAACCCAACCATTACCATGTGCTCGCACCATGGACCCACCGAGGGCTGAACCGAATGAGCTGCACCGCTGGATGTTCAATGCCCATGCAGACCTGGAGGGAATTTGGGTGGCTCGCTCATACGTAGTTCTGATGGTTTTTAACCTCATTGCTAGGCACCAAGATTGACCTTTGATGGCTGTCAAGGTCGGGATGTTCGGGCTTGCAACTGATTCCAGCACTGCCGAAGGCCGGTTTACCTATCATCAAGCAGAGATGGTCCGCAAACTTCATAGGCAGAAGAAGTCCTTGACTTTTGCTCTTCGGCCGTAATAAGTTAGCTCCTCCTGCGGACAAGGTTTGCCCGCGACCATGCTTAAGCAATGATGGCATGATCGCGGTTGATTGATTATCACAGTCATCACCAGGGTCGGTATGGGTTTGTTTTTCTTACACCACCTTCATTTAATTATGGTTTTAAGGGTTTTGAGCTAATATACATACTACTCCCAGATAGAAGCCTCAAGCCCAAATGTCTAAGAAATATAAAGAACCAGCCGGAGCAGCGCCTCTTCACTATGGACTGGTTAAATGATTGTTGTCATCCGGGTTACACCGAGACTCAAGGATGATTTTTCTTTGCACGCTATAATTTTAGGGACTACCCACCACGTGTTGACAAACTCCGTGGAAGTCCGAGGAAAAATCTCTACCCCCGATTCCCTACAGTATCATTTTACCTAAACCCCTATCCGATTCACCTATCGACCTACCACACTCTATGACCAAGGATGTCGAATCTGTTAAACCTGTGGGAAAGAAGCCTACAGCCAAACCTACTGCAAACGCCAAAAGAAAAAAAGAATGCACGGCTAATCTCCTCTCTAGCTTTATTTAGGAATAAACCCAACCCCCTATCAATATCGACCGAGCCAGTTGAGCGAGACTCGATTCGTAGGCTGAACGCTTTTGGGCAAGTGAGTATCCTATTCAGACGGTTTGTAAAATAAACCCAAGATACCTAATTCGTGTCGAAACTACCACCTTGCTTGCAAAATGACTCTAACTACCCAGACATTAAGCTGCCACATGTGAAACCCCTGGTCATATATCTAAAACCTCTCCTCGCCTCAATAAGTTCATCGTACACCCTCAGGATCAAGGCCATGGTTGAGAGATATTATCTGATGCCTATGCTAATAAATAAAGATTAAATATTTGTAGGACTAGGTTACACTGCTTACCCGTCAAAAGGCTGATTTGCAAGCCACTGAAAAAAAGAAACGACAGTTCCATTTTATTTAAAATGTGAACTCCACATACTGTGAATTATAAGTTGGCGTAATTGGATAGCCTTGTCGTCACACATGTATGTGTAATGTCAATCATTTTTGTAAATAGTATAAGTTTATATAACAATTCAAGTTTGGTTTGAAAGCTCTGTTCAGCATTGATTGGTTTCATTACACTCTGTACATAGTTATGTTTTGATTAAATGTTAGTTCGTTTCCCAGTTTAGTTTCGATTAGATTTTAATCGATCCCATTTGATTTGATTTGGATTTGAGTTGTTTGATTTTAGCCAAAATGAATGCTCTGTCAATTGGAGTCGTTTGTAACTGTTATAGACACAAGTTGTTTCTCCTATCTTGATTCTGAACATGATCACATTTCATTTTGGTTTCGCTATAATATATGTGCTATGATTGGTAACAGCTGTGATACGTTTAACTGTTATGGTTTTATTTCCATATGACTTTCAACCAACACCTAATATCGCTTGGATTGTTGTTAATATGATTTCACCCAAATCGTAAATGGATTCAATTGTGAATACATGTGAAACCCAACCCATTAATTCGTTGTGGCTTGTTGTAGAACGTCTGCTACCTAGTCAATTTGTAATGAATATTCACAAGTTGATATGCAAAACGAAAGATTGATTCAATTGCTATTTTATATTCAACTCACCAACATTTGTTTCTGTTACCTGCTTTAAGATTATCACTTATGTTGACTTGGTGATGGTTATGATCATCATTTGACCTTGTCTGTTGACTGTATAACGCCCAACGATTGAAATCTATGGTGAATTTTGTTTGATGTTATGTTGTTATATTTACCCATGATCGTAATAGTCTTGCCATCTTTGTATTTAATTAAATGACATGAATCTTATGTCGTGACATATAGCCATAACGAATGGATTATGATGGTTTTCGATAACATCGTATCACACACTATATAATTCACTATGGATTTCATGTGATATAGAACAGTCTTGTTACTCTTATCCTATTTTATGGTAAAAGAAAACAGAGTATTCTTACCTCGCTGATTAAACGCTGATTTTGTTTAATTTGGAATACAAAAATCATTTGAATTATTAGTGGTTCGCCAATGTTTATTGAAAGAAAATTGGTTTGGATTATTTTAAAAAGATTGATTTTGATTTCATCTGATACTTCAGAGATGTTATTTTTAGATCAGCTACGTAATCCAGATGATTATGTAGCTAACTGTAGAATCAAATTTTTATTGTTTTTCTAATGAAATATCTTTCTAACTTCATATTTTTGATCTATTGCAGATGAAATTACATAAGTATGATGAGTAGTTAGGGATATTTCAAATATCTCACTTGCATTTTAGTTTCCTAGTTTAGTCGATTTGGGATATTTCCCAGATTATATAAAACATTTTGATATTATCCATTATGGAGTGCTTCACCCCGTGGGATTGCATTCTTATATATACTTATGATTTTTGTAATAATGGGAATCCTCACTTGTGGGAGAACAAGGATAATGGAGTTTTAATACAGACTGAAGCAGAATTTGGTGTTTTGTCACAGCTTTAGCTTCTCATTATATCAATATTTTGTTTCATGTTGTGTATATCAATTTGTATGTGGTTAACGACTACTTTAGCTATCTTAATCATGTGCAAATGATATAATTTTAATCACTGTAATCCATATCTGGTTTCTTCCAAGTATTTAAAAAAACATAGCAATTTCTTAATTCAGTTTGTGAATGGCATGTTTATCTTCTTCATAAGTTGAATTATAAAGTATAAGTTTTTGCATAACAGGTTTCCCTTATTGCAGAGATTTATAAATCATATAGTTGTTATGATTTTTTATGTCTTGTTTGTCCTGTTAACTACTCAAAGAGTAGTGCAGCCGATCGTTTACGAGAAGCTTATGGATTAAACCGATGCGAGTTTACTTCCTCCGACTAGCTTCAGAGTCATCACACACGGGACAAATTAGGAGCGCCTCCAGGTTAGTTAGTCGCCTCTTTGTTTACTATTCTTATTTGTAGTTTAATTTAGATATAAGTTTAGTTAGATTTATATTAGATTGTTTAATTTCAGTAAATATATTAGATTGTTTAATTTTAGTAAGTTTTATTTCTTTTTCATAAAATATAAAATCAAAAAACATATCTTGCTGTCTTAAGGCAGAAAACCCATGAGTTTTGCAGGTTTTATGCAAATCTGTCAATTGTGTGTGTTGTATATTTGTGAATAAGCTGTACTATAACTGATAGTTAGACGGTTAATTGTTAGAATTAGAGTAATAGTCATTAGTAGTTTGTATATAATTGTTAGAGTAGTTTATATTTAGTTTTAGTTTATATAGTAGTTTGTTTTAATTAGATTAGTGTATTAGTTTGTTTGTTTTTAGTTTAATTTGTTTTATTAGTTTTAGTTAGTTTAGTTTGTTTTATTTGTTTTAGATAGATTAGTTAGTTAGATTAGTTTTCTCTTTGGTTTTCTTAAGACCTTAGAGCGGCCAACGGAGCCGTTAAACTCGTCAGGGTGGTTCATTCCAAACGGCTTGGGTTATTTAGACAACCCCGGACCGGTTCCACTCTCTCAATTGACGGATGGACAATTTCGCCCGTCAACCATAATTCCACAGGGTCACAAAATTCATAATCAGGCATGCTCAACTGGTCATAAATTACCTCTCTTTCATTATTGCTCACCTATCATTTGATGTTCTCAGAGTGTACAGGTGGGTGGAGAATTGATGCAGGTTGGCTAATCCCAAGTTATACCTCCTTGTTTACAGGTTCTAGACAGGAGATAAACTGCCCATTTAACTCCTCCTTTTCTCCTTCATGGATCTCCCAAGGATCCGATTCATAATCATCATAAACAAGAACCATGGAAAAGCTTTGCTCTTCGTCATCTTCACTGGGATATCCATAAAAAAAAATTTATTCTTGGTTAGTATATGACATCACTTCTTCATCATAAGCAGGGCTTCCAAGAACATCTTCTTCAAGGACTGGAATATCCTCTGCATTTCCCCCGTAAGAGTGGCAAGCAAAATCTGCCTCCAATTCCTCTATTCTTGCAGAAAGTGATTTTACCGGATTTATAAACTCCTCCGAGGTATACCCCTCATCCTCACATATTTCATAAGAATTAGTTATATCTTGAACATAGTCTTTATATTCCTCACAACATCTATGATAAATTAACTCAGAGGAATAAAACTTCTGACAATGAATATCAAAAGATGCATGAAATTGTTCTAGGGAGGAGATGCTAGCAGGGGACAAATATTGAAACCACCCACGAGCATCTCCCTCTAATGAGAAGTTGGACATCTTCATCAAGACATCCTAATGATGTATTTCCCACTGATGCATGAGTTTATGAAACTCAAGAAGATGCTCAGCAGGGATTTCATCTCTATGTTCTCTAAATCTATGCAAAAAATCACCCCACTCACCAAAAGTAGGGACAACATTTGGAAAATCAAGAATAGAAGAGAAATTAAAAGGAGAAAACCTTCGAGCCAAAATATTTTCCATTTCAAAATAGTGGAGTCGCCATGGTGAAATATGTGCAGTATGAAAGTGTCTGGTCTTTGTTCACCATCAAAGACCAAATTTGGTCATTATCGTTCTCCCATAGAGCTTTTAAATCAGGAACACCAATGAAAATACTTCTTGAGAAATATTTTCATTCTGATAATATTCTCTGGGTCAACTTTAGGTGTAGCTAGAGGCAGCTGTAGAGTGGAGCTCGTGCGTCTGCATTTCAGAGCCACAACTGAAATAGTGGATTCGAAACAGTGGGGTCGCCACAGTGGAGTTGTCAGGTGTAAGCTGCAATCTTTGATGTACTGAGTTCTGATGCACCTTCAAAATCAGAGCTTCTTTGTCGTTCTATCCCAGGGAAAAGTCTTCAATTTGTTCCCCGACAAAGACACCAGAAATGTTAGCACTAGAAGTCACCTCCTGATTGCAGTGGAGGTAAGCCCAGTACCCAACAGTTTGTATGTCACAATGAATAAATTTAAGGGGGGTTGAATGGGCTCAGACTCAAGATGATGTCGCTTTAACTCAGAAAACTGGATTGGTATGCACATGCAGATGAGGTCTTGATTCAACTTCAGTCAGTAAGGTGTAGAGGTGAGTAGGAGGAAGAATGGTAAGGATAATGTAAAGGTCTGTATGGACATCCGGTCTTCCATCAACCCAAGGAGGAAAAACTCAAAAAACAAGATCTTCTTCGATTTAGAGTTTTAGGGAACTAAATGAAGTTATAGCCAGACTGAAATCAAACATACATCACAATACTATTACAAAAAATCAACTGGATCATCCATGCCCGATCCATTCAGTATCAGAGGAAAAAGAGACGGAAAATAAGGTTGACTTAGATTGAATAAGAAATATCAAATCCCATTACATAATCAGAGAACTAAAGCTTCATCAAAGCTTTACACTACGAGAGCGTAGCTCAACTATTGACCATAAAAAAGTATCAAAATGACTCCTATATTCTAAGAACAATTTTCCATTATCAGTAGAGGCATGCCTGAGTCATTACATTCAAATCTTTACGTGTGCATGCTCTCTGGCAGACTAAGAATGTAGTCTTCTATCAGACGCGAGCTTCTGTCGGACGCAATCGTGTTTCACTAGGAACCTGCAGAAGAACCGACTTGCTAACAGTCCAACCTAGCTTTCCATTTATGGGGTGAGGTGAGGTTTCAACCACCTCCCCCATTTCCATTAACTACCTTCATCGAGATCATGACGAGGCCTGACACCCATGAATGTTCTAGGCGATGCCCATGACTTTGTTCGAGTCAATCCTGACGCCTCGAGGCCATGCAGATCTTCTTCTGTGACTAATACGGGTGCTTTTAGCCTTTTGGAGTAGCTCCTCTCCATCGCCTTGCTTTCCATATGACCACAGGCTATGATCATGGGCTCTATTCCTGGGTGCTTTGTGATTTCTCACTTCACAAACTTGCGTCGTGCTCCATGATAAAACTTCTGATTCACGAAATTGGGACTTCTCAGATCTTATGCCACATGTCCCTTCAGATCAAATAGCTCATGCTCATTTCAGGTTTCGAGATTTCGGACCTTTGGAGGAATAAATTTGACAATCTTTCAGAGTCCCGACTTCCGCAATAATTTCCCACCGTCGATCTCTCCCAACAAGATCTGACGGTCGAGACTTAACATGTGCTTGATCTTTGATTTTGGGCCCAAAATGAACTTCTCTGAGTGTTGTGCTTCGTGCTCATGGCTGCGAATTGTGTAAATAAAAACTTGGACAACCTACTTCCCTTGAAAACTATATGTGATAACAGATTGCAAGAAGTCAGTTCCCAAACCAACATACACCAAGTTTGTTATTGCTTACTTCCAACATTATGATACTCATAGGAAGAGGCTCCATGACCAACTGTTAAGAACCAAATACTTGCATACAAAAACACCACAAAGATTCAAAGAACAATATAGAAAACCACCACTTTATTATATCAAACCCTTGAGGTAGGGAAACACCATACAATGGATCATATTATGGAAGGGATCCTTTCTT
>SNQJ01S0039362.1:122686-150964 GCA_010110895.2 Picea sitchensis
TAAGAAGTCCTCTTACATTTATTATATCTAACTACCCATTTATTATATCTAACTACCATAGTGGACCTTATTTAATAATATAGTGGACCTAGTCCACCTTACATTGAATGGCCTCCACTATTATCACCATGGGCCCTCTGCCGCCTCCCCTCCCCCCCACTACCTCTCTAGCTACCTAACATTCCATCCCCCTTATGAAAGCATTGTTCTCAACGCTTGATGTACAACCATATACCAGGGTCCCATGGATAAGTGTGGACCATAGTGTTGAAGTAAACTTGAGAACCAGGGTCTCATTGAGAAATGGAAGCCACCATGCTCAAGTAGTCCAACTGCCATTGTAAACCAGAGTCACATGTCCAATTGCTCATGTGAAATCCACACGTAAGATATTGACACCCAATAAACAACTGAAAATGATGCTCCCCATATTGACACCTATCATGTGGATCCAAATAAGAATATTCATCCACATGGTGGAAAAGGGTCAAAGTTGAATCTGGATGGAACAACACCGTTGTAGAAAGGCTGGACACTGGTAATCATAACTAGATCCTGATGTGTCACATTGATGTTCTCTATTGAAGGTGGATTAGAGTCATCAAATAAAATATGGAAGTGGTTGTCATCCTAGAAATGACAACTATCCATATACCAATCATCACAATCATCCTCTAAATCATACCAAGCATACACTTCTTGATAATATTCATTCATGATGTCTGCCATAAGATATCTCTCTTGAAGGAGAGACAATGATTGTTGACTATTACGATAACTATTTTTGATGCCTTGCAGATGGTCATGCATATCATCTTTGACTGCTTCAATTATGTGTAGAATTTACCTGAGTTGAGAGTGCATATCCATTGGAAACACCACATATAACATACCAAAAGAAAACACTTAAAATGATTTATCCAATGACACTGATCTGGTAGCAATTTGAGCAGTCTATGAAAAGTTATGAACTATGCAGTCTCGTTGCTGTCACGAAAAAACCCCCAAAATAGAACAATAAATTACTGCAAAAAATCACGGCTTTTTCCGGAAAAACCTTGAAAAACTGCTGAATTTAAAATGTTCATAACTTCACTTCCCAAACTCCGTTTCAACTGTTTTTTTTTTTTTAAATTAGGTATTTTTCCGAGAGGAATTCAAATACCCAATTTGTTCGCTCTGATACCAATTGTTAAGAACCAAATAATTGCATATGGAAACACCACAAAGATTCATAGAACAATATAGAAAACCACCACTTTATTATATCAAGCCCTTGATGTAGGGCAACACCATCCAATGGATCCTATTATGGAAATGATCCTCTTATGTTCACTTGCCTCTTCGAGGGGGCATCCTCCTATTGAACTACAACTCACAATACAATAATTTTCTTCATGTCCCATTACATTGCTTGAACCCCTTTATATAGTACTACCATCACCTAAGAACATTCTAGAGGAGGAATCTTTTAGAAGTAGAACCTTCTAAAAAGTCCTCTTACATTTATTATACCTAACTACCCATTTATTATATCTAACTACCATAACGGACCTTATTTAATAATATAGTGGACCTAGTCCACCTTACATTGAATGGCCTCCACTATTATCACTATAAGCCCTCTGGCCCCCCCCACTACCTCTCTAGCTACCTAACACCAACTTCCAAACTTACATGACCTACAAGGTATCATAAACCTAATGACTCCCATGATTTGGCACCCATCACACATTTCATTATGACTTTAAATGTTAAAAGTTCTTCTCTATAACAAAATGTCTAAAATGTCTCAAATCTTAACTATTATCATTTATAAATTTTAATAGTAAATAAACTCTTTCTTTTAAGTCAATTTGTAATTTGTAGTTAAAACAACGATAATTCTAATCTATATCACATGTACATATTTAAAAATAAACCACCATTACATGTGAGCTTTCAAAATTAATATTCTTTGATCTTTCAAAAATAATATCATATATTCAACCATAATAGTTATAAATTTTTATTACATATTATCAATATCATATATTCAACCATGATGGAATGGTCATAAATTTTTATTACATATTATCATGGATTTGGTGCATAATTTGAAATGGGCTTAAAACAAACATACAATTACATGGATATGACTAATGTGAGATTATTGGTTGCTTTGTATAAGATACAAAACCATAGTTTCTAAAGCAAGACAACATGCATGCAAACACTTTTAACTACAATGATTTCCCAACTAACTTTCTCCATTAGTTAGCACTTAATTGGACTATTAGGTTAAGCACGCATTGCACTTGTGTAGTACTCATGCTCTTCTTGAATTTGTGTGTGTTGTATCTCTGAAACCGCACTTAGTTGCAAGTTAAACAATCTCGATATCTTTGAAAAAAAATGAAGGACACCCATTGTGCCACTTATATGAGAGTTTTATTTAGCCCTACAACCACCTTGGGAGATGTGTTGAAAATGTAACTTTCACTTGTGTAAGATGTGTTGGAAATGCAACTACCACTTGTTGTGTGACACTCATGTGGCCTTCAAAAATGGGTACGATAATCATCAAGTGTATAAGACAGGTAAGGGACAAGTGGTTGTGTGAAATTATATTTAAAATTGATGAGGTACATACATAAAGATAGGAATATATATATATATATATATATTTATTTATTTATTTATTTATTGATTGATGGTGAGAAAATATCTTAGTATGTGTGTTGAAATTCTTATTATAGTTTCACTTTATATATAGGGTCGTTGGTTATAAAAGATGTATGTGTGTTGAAATTCTTATTATAGTTTCACTTTAAATATAGGGTCATTGGTTATAAAAGATGGTAAGTATTATCTTGATTATGAATATAAATGAAAAGATAATGAATATTTGAAACTAGAGTTTCTACTTTATTTGGGTTTTTTTTCACTATAACAACAATAATAACATAAATATAGGGTCATTGGTTATAAAAGATGGTAAGTATTATCTTGATTATGAATATAAATGAAAAGATAATGAATATTTGAAACTAGAGTTTCTACTTTATTTGGGTTTTTTTTCACTATAACAACAATAATAACATCATTGTGCAAGTTAGTTTATCTCATAGTGTAGGCATATTTTATTTATTTTGCAAGTTTAACATGGTATTAGAATTAACATAAAATTGATTTTTCTAACAAGTACTACTAAGAAAGAGAGTTAGCGGAGGTATTTAGTATTATAAAATTTGACAAAAGTTAAAAACAAAAAAAACAACTTTGACTAATTTCAAAGTTTACTTATAACTAAATTTTCACAGCAAGTATGGTTTTGATTAATTTCTTTGACTAATTTCAAAAGTTACTTATAACTAAATTTTCACAGCCATTATGGTTTTTTTGGAGGGTTTTTTCTGGGATCAAACAACTTACATATATATATATCAATGTATTATGTACAATAAATGCTCAAAGCATGTTGGCATCATGCAAATAATGTGAATGTGATAATGGTGTTTGTGGTCCAACGATGCACCACCATGGTATGATAAAAGAGATGAAGATGTTAAATTATAACAATGCATGTATTAATTATAGGAATTTTGGTGTGCAATTTATATTTAGAAGTACAAGTGGACATAGTGATGTTAGGTGTATGAGTGTACATAGTAATGGTACCTGTACAAATGCATTACAGTCCCATGGGATAACATAATTGGTGAGACATGCACACACTCTTGGTTTGGGGGGATACAATGCTAAAGAATGGAACCCCTTCTCCTCCTAGCGACCCGATATTTAACACCACCCGATAACCATCTAGGGGTAGGGTTTTGACTTCCTCAACCCTCAATTGTGAGAAGGTTTTAGACCTTCTAGAATATTCTTGAAAGTCCATACGTGAATAACCCCATATGCATTAGTAATGGAGGTTGACTTGGCATCCACTAGTACCATGGTGGTCAACACAATAGGTCAACTTGCGAGAGACATAACTTTTGCATACGAGCTCCAATTGACACGATTTTTTGCACCATTGGAAAGGTCTCGATGTGTGGGATAGAGTCAAGGGGTATGAGTTAAATTAAGGAATTTTTTGACCCAAAAAATTCCATTTGATGCCTCAAAATAGCTCTAGAAGGTTTCAAACCCCAATTTTTCAAATTGGGACCTATAATTAAAATGGCCCTACAAGCTTATTCCTCCAATTTTTTTCCACTCTGAAAGCATCAAGATAGATAAAAAATATTATAATGATCCAATCCAAATCAAATTCTTACATTGTATTATAATAAAAAAACTCATTATTTTAATTAAAAATATTTAATTATAAATATAATTCGTATAAATTATGATAGCTCTGTCATTAAAAAAAAAGGAGAAAAGATCTACAATAAACAAAAATCAAGGTTTTTAAGAAACATATAAACTATTATGCTATGAAAAACATTATGAGATATACAAACTATGACATTTAATCATATTCATCCATATTCTTGAAAGAGTTGTTTCATTCATCACTTCACTTGAGTTGCTTTCACTGATCGAGTTGCTTGCATATGTAGAATGGGAGTTAGAGTGAAGCACCATGCCACCACAAGGGGGAAAAAGAGAGTGGATCAACCACTCAGGAGGAAAAAGAGAGTGGATCCACCACTCAGGTTTAGGGAAAAAATAGGAAGCCTTAGGAGAAGGAATGTAAAAATAAGAGAGAATACCACTAGATTAATTAGGGTTTAACTCTTAATTAGTTAGCTAGGGTTGTATATTGATTAGGGTTTCATAGATAATAGATGATAACAAAAAATTAATAAATAAAATCAAACTAACCTAGGGTTAATTTAAGAATCTCCATTGGTAAACTAATTAACGAAAGTGTTGGAAATGAAAGAGAGGAATAATAAAAAGAACTCACCCAAAATAACATTGTTGTAGGTGTTGAAGCTACTTAGGCTAAATATGGGAGTTCTCGTAGGCTTCCAAGCGAGTGTTCCACCTCCTGAATGGATCTACACATACAACTTAATCTTCTTACAAAACAAACTTGTACCCAATCTCCAGTATAATGTAATATATAACACTTGATGTACCATACAAAGTAATGTAGCAATGAAGTATTGAATGGTGATCCAAGGTTCCCTCAGAAGGGGTGATACCTCCCTTACCTTAGCCAAGATGGAACCTTTGTTGAGGTAGTAGGGTTGAATTATCCAATATACTAGAGTAGGTTAAGCCAATGGAGACACCATAGGACCAAACAACAAACTTTCAAAGTTGGAGCCAAGCTAACAAGAAGAGATCGCCATAGAGGTTTTGGAGATGAAAAGAGTAAGCAACCCAAGAGCATGCATGAGGAGTTAGAAAGTTAGATCAATATTCAATGATAATTTTATTGTGTACCTACAAGATAATGAGATGAGTAAATAAGATTCCAAGAGAACTTAAGAGAGATTCAAGAGCCTTTACAAAGAAGAGAGGAGAGAGATAAATATGCAAATGAATGAACTCAAGGAATAAATGAACATTAGATTAATCTTTGGAGGGAGTGGCTTGTACAAAAATGTCGTATCATGGTTTTTCATCTTCTACTATAGTTATTTTTCCTAAAATGTGCCCTTTTCCATACAAGCCATGAATTATACGTGTAGTATAGTGTAGAATATAAAATTCACTTGGTGTGAAAAAAAAAAACAAGAAGGGTTATTAGGAAGTTTTGACCAACTAAACTACCAATCAAGTAACCTAAAATGGATTTGGGCCATTAAGGACCTAAAATGAGGTATCCAAAGAAATTGTGGGCCAAATTGGTGGCTTGAAGCACCAAATGAGCCCCGAGAGAGTAAGCAAGCACCCCAAAGGGTATAATAGAGACAAACCAATGACCAAAGGTTAATAGAGGGAGAAGTAAGGTGGCAAGGGTCCCTACTTAAGCACTAGACATTTCTAAGAGCTCACACATCTAAGCTAAGGTATCATAATTTGACAAAGGTGGTCCAACACAAAATGATGATAAAGAGATATTGATGTCATCATTAGGCAAATTACACATGGATATGGTACAAAAGTAGGCCACACCACAACACCTTTAGAGAGTAGGCATATGTGAGTACTAAAATGCAAAATATGTACACTACATATTGCACACCCCCCCACCTCCCCTACAAGATTTTTTATCCATAAGATGGGAATAATAACGAGTTGACAAGGAGAATAAAGTAACAAGGCAATAAAAGACAAATAGAAAATGAATGCATCAACAATAGCAAAGCATTGATGCATGGAGAATATCCCACTAGTATTGTATGTAACATTATCGAATGTGCTAACCTTGAGGAGGTAGTCATCATTGGATGAGTCACTAATGTATCTAATGTTTTCATGAGACCCCATGCCTTGAGAATCAACACAATAAGCAAAGTTATGACATGCATGTCAAGGGAATATGATATTAAGCATATATAATACAAAGAGCCTCAACAAAAGATCAAGAAGTAACTGTAGAGTATGATATTTTCACTTGAATACTCACATACACCTACCTACCTAGATGTACGATGTGTGGTCCAATCCTATGTATTATTCATGCGTGAATTTCCCAATGATGATATGATACTTCTCTACATTGTTAGTATGTGGTGGACCACCTACCCGAGTTCTCCAAACCTTATCCTAGATATGCAACCTCTTATGGATGTCTAGTGCTTTGGTGGGGTCCTCTACCACATTTCTTTGTTTTTTCTTTGGCCCTTAGTTGTTGGTTTGGCTCAACTTAACCCCGATGACACTCGTCGGGGCATGTCCTAAATGTAGGGGTTTAGTTGGGGGCACAAGCCCCCAATTGGATCCATAATCACTTAGGATGCTTCACTACGAGTCCACGACTAAGCCAAATCCATTGTACTTGCTATTTATGGAGCCAATTTAATGATTCAAACCTCTTTAACCCTTCCCATTCACTTGGCATAGAGTCTATTATGAGTTCTTAAAGAGGGTATTGCGCTTGTTTTCAACAACACATGTAACATAGAGGCATTTTGGGCCTCAAAACCCGTGACATAGTCTTATAGAAACCATGTATGGAGTCAAACTACCCGATACAAATCTTCTATATGACTCGGTCCCTCCAACGACTAACTTTGATACGGAGAATAAAGTTATACTCGAGAGACACTAGTTATTTTATTAGTCAAATGGAATAATATTTATACAAATGAATAGTTTGTTTGTGATCCTATTGTTTAGGAATCACTCCCTCTATTCTCTCAACCACAATCTATCTCCATGAAATCTCTACATCAACCCTTTAAAAAAGACAACAACGCAAACTTACTAACTAATAATATACTATGACCAACATAATACTAATAAATATTCGAACTATATTGTATTAATTTAAGGATATTTCCAACATTCCCCCTTTAGTACAAACATACTCCAAAGGGAAATGAATCACTCATAGAGAAAACTAGAACAAACTTCGATACAATGATCGATGGATATGAAACATAAGTGAACATTATCCACCCCGCTACGCAACATTCAATGCTACATGGACATCTTTGGATTTGAAATCAAATTCAACAATTTCTACCGAGCCTCACACAACATTCAATACTATGTAGTAGAGTGAATATTAATCGCCAGAAACATATCACCAATCCAACAAAATACAACAGTGAAAACAAATAGCCAGGTTAGTATGGTTAATATGAGTTGGATAACATTGGGTTTATAATACAAGTGTGTACTTCAAAAGTATGTAATAGATTCATAGCGAAGACACCTAACAGCCACACAAGTCGTATCCACGCTCACCTATTATGATACTTTCTTTATTTTGACTATCTACTTGACGAGACTACATTGAGGGAGACGACACACATCATTGCTTGATTTCGATGTCATACTCATTACACGACAAAATCATACTTCAAATAGTGAGCTACGAAGAGTACGCATCAAGAAAAGATCATACATCTAACTTTGAGTTGTTAACATTATAGAAAGTAATAATGGAATATAAAAAGTATACATGTGAAAGAAAAAAATAATAATTCGATAGGGATAAAATGTGTGAAATTTATGTTAATAAATCAATATATAAATCAATATATAATAAATAAAAATAAAATCCGAGTATTAATAAATAAATCAATATATAATAAATAAAAATAAAATCCAAGTACTAATATATGGAGAGAGAGGAGAGAACTTTAAAAGATTTGGATTTTTTATTTGTTTTTAATTTTATGTATATTTAATAAATATGTAATTAAGATGGATATATAGTGGTATTAATTATATCAAAAGATTTGGATTTTTTATTTGTTTTTTATTTTATGTATATTTAATAAATATGTAATTAAGATGGATATATAGTGGTATTAATTATAGCATTGTTATAATTCAATTAAATTGGATAAGGATTTTCATTTAATTTTTCACTTTGATAAGTGAAGTGTATTTTTGAAAATATGTAATATATGGTGATAAAAATTGTATTGAAGTTTAAATGGAATTTCAAAACCTCCAAATGAGTGTGGCTTATTGGAATACAAATCATGGGAGTGATTGTGGATGAGACCACTATATGTTTAGGATGATTTTTACCATATAAAAAATTCCTTATAATCTATCCAACTTTTTAGGGATAATAGAAAGTTAATACCAATGTAAATTAAGGTTAAAAAAAAAAAAATAGAGATGTAAGTTTTTTGGTTTTTAAAATATTCAAAATTAAAATAAATCTATACTAGTGTTTTTGTTTTTTGAGAGTGTATAATTTAATATTTGATATTTTATTTTAAATTTAAGATAACATTGAGATATTCATCTGTTATATTATATTTTAAATTTAAGAGTGAATTGCAAACAATGAAAGATAGAATTCAAGAAATGGAAAAACATAAACAATCAACCTAAGAAGGAGGGGTTGAAGGAAATCACAACTTGAGAGATAGGATTAAAGAGCTAGAAGAAAAACTAACCAACAATTTGGATAAACTAACCAACAATTTGACCTTGATATGGAAAACAAATTAGATATCAAACCCATCAAGAGAAAATGAATAAGCTAATCAATTGGACCATGAGCCATTAACAAAGAGGCCTTGAACCTCATAATTTTTGGTATAAAAGAACAACAAGAGGGAGGATACACTAGCAATAGTAAAAGAATTAAAAATAAATCACAAATTGATATGACTTACCTCATAGAAGCAAAGAGGCTAGGAAAAATAATTGATCACAAAGATAGGTTGATCCACATGTCAAGAAATGGTTATGTGACCATAAATATAGCATGCTTAGTAAATCTAGGAAAGCAAAGGTTAGGAATATTTATAAATGAAGACCTCATTCAGAAATAAAATTTAGACAGGAAAGGAAGTTCAAAAATTAAAAGAAACCCGGAAAAGAGAGGAAAATGGGCAATAATTAGAAATAAAAAGCTATTGTTAGGGATAGAGACCCGAAGGATAATAAATAGGAATTGGGACACTTGGGATCCTTTTGGAATTATATTAGGTAAAAGCTTTCCATGGTATAGGAATCTTTATGATAAGTTGGGTCCCAAGTGGTATTGATATTATATGTCTACTTAAAACTTGGGAGCATATTGAGGAGTCTAAGGTCCCAACATGGAAGGAGTTGTCTTGTGGTGGGCATGGAACAAAAAAATCCCACCATAGAGGGATATGAAGCATAGTTTGTTATATTAGAAAAAGCATTCTCCTCACATTCCTTCATAAAATTGACCTTCTTAATCAATACATTTGGATAGAAATTTCAAACACCAATGCTAAGAAGATGTATATATAGAAATTTGTTATTTTTACTATTAATTCTACTTTTATGAAAAATAATCTAGAAAGTGTCCCTATAATAATTTAGAACAAAGTTGTTATAATTTGAAAATGAAATTAATATCTCTATTTGAGGAGACTTTAATGCTAGGAATTTGCAACTAAACAAGCTACTCTTTGAAGTAATGACTCCAACCATAGTAGCCTTTATATGGCTAGATGAGGACCTTGTTTATCTAATAGCTACAAAGCTTCAGAGACCTAATTGATAATTTGTTTGTTATTGAGTTGGTCAAGCTCTGCGACTCTCAAGACCTAATAATTTGCAATGGAGTAATGGAAGTGGCCAAACTCAACCAAATGACACATTCACCATGGGCTGGGTAGTAGTGTTGTAGATTACGTGATATCTAATATCCATTTCCTGGCTCAAATAACAACTTTTGACCTTTTAAATGATAATGAGCATGACTCTGATCATAAACCTTAACCCTAGCTCTAAAATTTTTCTAGAGTTTTGTTGAGAGAATTATGATAATCAAAGGGAATTTAGCTTTGACAAGTAAAGTTGACATTTTCTTAAAGTTTAAATAGTAAATTAGAGCTCCTAACATGGACAACATTGAAGAACTCTATCATAATTTTACAACTACCTTTCCACTTCCATTAACAAGTTTTGTTTTGAGGTGTCCCATAAAAGAATAATAGAACAATAGCCCTTGGTGTGGTAAGGTGTGGAAATTGCTAGGAAGCCATTAGGGATGCTTCTAATGAGCCCTTAAAACTTGATAAGATCAATATGTACAAAGCCTAATTAAAAGAAAAAAAAAAGATACTATATATATCAATAAAAGGCAAGAAGGCTTTCACAACTTCTGAGTTCCTAAGAGTTCACAGGTGGGAGTATTCTAAAACGCAATACTAAAAGAAAATAATAGGATTCCCTTAGCAGACTAGAATTCCTACCTTAAAGGGAATCTTCACGAGGAGTTCCCTAATGCCATGGACACCATTCTATTGTCCCTACAAAGGAAGAAGTTTTTCTTTAGATGACATAGAGTTCCCCGAGGTTAGCGGCTGTAAGAAATGGAAACCCTAAGGACATTGAAGGCTGTTTGAAATTTTTTTAAAATCGGAGGACAATCCTTATCCCTCACACATACACAAGCTCTTCAATTTAGCAGTCAGCAAGGCTTCCCTAAACCACGGATACCAAAAGCCTCATTATTCCTATTTTTAAAAATGGGGATAAAAACATTCCCTCTAATTATGGGACCATTATGATTGGCAGTTTTGTAAGCTTTATGGATCATTTTGGAAAAGAAGATTAACATTTGGCTAGAAAGTCAGGGTAAAAAAGATAAAGGCAGGAGGCCGGGTTTAGAGATATCATTCAATTGTGGACCACATCTTGTTACCTTTAGGATCATTAGAGGAGGAGTTCCATATTACTAAAACCAATCTTTTTGTTTTGTTGACTTTTAGGAAGCTTTTGACATGGTTCTAGGAAAATCTTTGGAATAGGTTGGAAGATAAAAAAGTGCCTCTGAGTTGAGGGTTGTTGCAATAAGGATGTATGAGAGCGTTATTTCTAGTTTACAATATCCCAGTCAAACAAGGTTGTCCTTGTCCCCCCTACCCTTTTTAGCATATACATTGATAAATTAGAAGAATGTTTGGAAAAACTTGAGTTATTAATACGACCCTACACTCTTGGTATAGTCATCAATCTTCTTCTTTATCTTGATGATATAGTTCTTATGGAAAGAGTCCCACAGTGATCTTGAAAACCAACTAAGAATCCTCCAAAGTTTTAGAGTCCAATATGGGTATGACTATTAATCTTGATAAGACTAAGGTCATGATTATTAAAATCAAATAAGATCCCTTATGATACCTTTTGTATATGACAACAACTACTTGGAGTAAGTGACTTCATAAAAATATCTCTTGGAATTGATGTTCACCTCAAGCTTAATTGGAATTATAGCATTGAGAAAAGGATTATTGGGGGATGTAAAACTTATTATGGGCTTGATTTACAATTGTTTTCAAGCTGAACTTTGGAGTTGGGATAAGAAGAAAATCCTCTTTGAGACTCTTGTTATACAATTGTTATGGATGGATGTGAGTATGCATTTTGTAGTATCTCTAAGTGAATCTGGAGAGAAAGATAGGAGTAAATACAAAAGAATTTTATAACCTATAATCTCAAAATTAAAAGGAAATACACCCTATCCCATCCTCCTATTAGAAACTAGCCTCTCCCCTATTGAGAGCATGCTATGACTAGATACCTAATGTGCAGAACAAGTTAAACAACATGGAAGACAAGAGGCTACCTAAAATTGCTTCAAATCAAGTCATAACCACCATGCGACTCAGGGGATGGCATAAAGATGCTTAATCTTGGCTAAACTATTGGGGGAATAATGGAAGAAACCATTTTGCGAGAATAAAGATGCTATTAAAAAGCGTCAAATCAAAATTTAAAGGAAAAATGTGGTGTGATAAAGGTTAGAGGAAAAAGAAGAGTGAATTAAAGTATTATAGAGATGTAATCAACCATAATCTAGAGATCAAAATTATCTATCTGTTTTGCAAGTGTAAGAAAAAAATAAGCATTGCTAAGATAAAGAACAAATTCTCACGAACTCAATAGTGAGAGAAGCTGAGTTGGTCAATTCCCCTAAAACACCATGGGATGAAAGGAGTGTATTTGTGACATCTAAAGAAGGTTGAAGATGAAAAGCACTTTCTGCGTTGTCCAACCTATACCCATATTAGATCTCATTTTCAAAATATTGATCACCTACCAACCTTTCTAACCTCTAACTCAACAAAAGTATGGTGGAGATCTTGGAAAGCTTCTCTTAATGCTTTGAGCACATAAACAAAATTCTAAAGAATCACAAGTAATCACTTACCTCTTTAAGGTCCGATGAACCAATTAGGTCTTAGTGGATGTTAATCATCATCATCATCATCATCATCATCATCATCATATAGCAATGAGTTAGCATTGACTTTCATATTAATTTTATGTTGACTTAAAAATGAATATTATAAATTTTAATGTTGAACATAACAAACAAAAAAATTTGTTTTTCAATATAACAAAATTAGTATTTTTATGACCCCTCATTGGTCAAAAAATTGATAGTGTTATTACAGCCTTTACTTCATTCTAGGTTTGAAATTAATTTTGACATGACTTTATATATATGAGTGTCTTTTTCTTATAAGGTACAACTCTATTGATAAAATAATTTTACATAACAAATATAAAATAAAAACCATACATATGTTCATATTGGATTAGCCCCCTTTCACAACTCCCAAAATACATTGAATGGAGACACTTTACACATCAATTCTATATAAACCAAGACCTATGAAATAAGATACTTTTTTATTTATTTTTTATTTTTCCAAATGTTTATGAGATAAATTTAGGTTTTGAAATGACATATTTTAATTATAGGAGCAGACTAAAGCACTCGCCAATAAGAATCCTCAAAGACAAAAAAAACTCGATAAGTTTACATAGATTTAAGTAAAAATTATTTTATATCTCTTGGAGAATGGAAACCTCAAAAACAAAAAAACTTAATAAGTTTACATAGATTGATAAATTTCTTTTATTATCTTAGGAAAAAATATATTACAACCTTTTGTTATATGTTATCTCATTCTTTAACATAGATATTATTTATCCCCATACTACATTGGAGAGTGCACCTCATCAATGAACAACATTATTAAAAAACAAAAATAAGTTGGCATTGGAGCCATTACACTTGTAAAATTTGTGTTGGTTGACATATTCAAATATCATTAAGTCAACTAAATGTTAGTCTACAGGGCAATTGCCCGATTGGTAAGGCAATTACCTTCCTCCAAGTGTTGGGGAGGAGGTCTTGAGGTCAAACCCGGCTGGGTCTGGGTCTCCGGGACGAATATGTATTGGCTGCTATGAGCTAGTCTGGATATTGTGATTGTAAATGATATATATTCCTAATATATATCGAGTTAATTTCTATCGGAAAAAAAAAAAGTCAACTAAATGTTTAAAATAGACATTGCATACTACATTTTTAAACGTATTTCACTTCTTTTAATGCAATAAATAATTTTATAAAAATTAAAAGTAAATTAATCAATGAAAAAAAAAAGTGATATCATAAATTAATCTTAAAAAAATGTGATATTATAATTTAATCAATGAAAAAAAATTAACCATAAAATAAAAAAGGGAATGTGTGATATCCATGAGATCAATATTAAATGAACAAAATATATAATACGATCTTTAAAATATTAAGGATTGGGACTATTACACTTGTCAAATTTGTGTTGGCATATGAACTAGGAAAAACTAGAAACTTGCCAAGATTTATTGTGAAAACTGAAAACTTATATCCATGTATGCGTAATTTTATAAAAAAATAAAGTAAATTAATCAATGAAAAAAAAAAAGTGATATCATAAATTAATCTTAAAAAAATGTGATATTATAAACTAATCAATGAAAAAAAATGTGATATCATAAACTAATCAATAAAAAAAGGGAATGTGATATCCATGAGATCAATATTAAATGAACAAAATATATAATACGATCTTTAAAATATTAAGGATTGGGACTATTACACTTGTCAAATTTGTGTTGGCATATGAACTAGGAAAAACTAGAAACTTGCCAAGATTTATTGTCAAAACTTATATTCATGTATACTATGGTATCTTTAAGATTATGGCCAAATTGAAAAGTCTAATAACTTGTTAGGTTGCATGTTTGATGTGTCAAACATTTCCTTGAGTTGATGAAGGGTGTGCATGAGAAGATAGAAATATGTGAGGTGATTTAGGCTATAGGGTTTACATGTATACTATGGTATCTTTAAGATTATGGCCAAATTGAAAAGTCTAATAACTTGTTAGGTTGCATGTTTGATGTGTCAAACATTTCCTTGAGTTGATGAAGGGTGTGCATGAGAAGATAGAAATATGTGAGGTGATTTAGGCTATAGGGTTTAGTAGCAATGCGAAGGACAAAGTTATGTAAATTCATGGTGTAGGTGGTGGCTATGGTTTGACATGAACAATGGAAACAAATCAACCGTAGGCCTTATACATCCAAACTTTCAAGGATGCAATTAAGGGGATGAAAAAATCAAAGTTGGCGATAAGTGAAATGGGTAGCAAAGGAAAGGTCCAAGTGTAAGGCAATGCTTCGGGAAATGAGGAATAACAGGGGAGGTAGAAGTACAAAAAGCGTTAGAGCATTTGCTTGGCCAAAACCAAAGAGAACCCAAGGTATGAGGTTACTTCTCGCAACATTAATGGCTCTATTCAATTCATGAAAGATCATAATGTAACAGGAAAATTCATGGGTCTCTCACCTTCATAAAAGTCTCTAGTCTGGGGGATCAAATCAAGATGGAAACCTAAAGGTCGGGTAGACCTAAAATTGGGGTCCAAAGGCTTCTTCACTACTCTTTTCACTTGCATTGAAGACATAGATATAATTTCCAAGGAAGGGCCATACTTCTTCAACTTAATTGTACTACATCTACAATACTGAAATGAAAGATTTATCCCAGAGAAAGAGGATTTTATAGAAGTGTTAGTATGGATTAGGATGTATTCTCGACCACATGAATTCTAGGAGGAGGGAGCCTTGGAGGGAATATGGAACATGTTAGGGACCTAACCTCCCTAACCCCTCACATAGGTAGAATAATATAATTTCCATGTAATAAAGGCTGATATTAATAAGGCCTAGTAATAAGGAAGAGTAAGTCAAATGTAAGAAGACCTAATAGAAGCTTTTGCTTCTAAAAAGATCTTCCTCTAGATTGTTCTTTTGGTAGATGGATTTAGTATAAATAGGAGTCGAGGGCATGATAAGTTTTTGTCTTGAGAATTATTGTAATAAAGCACTGCTCTGCAGGAGGTTTCCCCCTCGAAGAGGCAAGTGAACATTGTTTCCTATCAATAAAGGTATTATTTTGGTGATGTGGTTTCATATATTGTGTTGTTCCATTGTTATTCTCTACAATATTTCTGCTTTTTGTTATTATAATAGATATAGTACCTTACAAGTGGTATCACAACACTTTCCTTGGCAGGAATTGTGGGTTATTTTTTTCAAGGTAGAGACGTGTTTCGACGTCTTAAAACTACAAAGATATTTCATTCAACACATAAATATGTGGTCGGGGAAACATACATGCAGTAACTACAAGTGGTTCTTAAGTGCACATTGTTGGCCACCCTTGTAACCCCTGTTGGTACCCCTTTGAGTGGTAGCACATGAGACACCACTTGCATACGGAACAGCCTAGATATACTTAATCTCTCCATAGATAAACTGATCACCTTCCTGACTGCTATAGTTCCATCGAGAACAACACTTGGGAATATACTCTCTAGTACATGGGTAATTGAGTAGTACAAATAAGGGTACAGTCTAGCCTCCTTAGTTGGTGCCCTGAGATATTGGGCTGAGTAATATTGTTCAACCCCGCACGTATATTAGAGATCTATAGGACAGGAAAAACCCTTGTCTGTAGAAACCCCTTGTTAACACATAAGATTGTATTATGATTTGAGATAATTTCCCAAAATAAAATTGCTATAGGAGGGTTCCTATACTTTTGGATAGCTTGACTTAAAGTTGGTTTTTTGGGGTTTTGAGAAGGCGTTTGCAGTTCTTGATGATTTCATTATGTAGCAGACATCATAATATTTCCAACCATATCTCTTTCAACCCAAACCTCTTCTGGGAAGGCCTCCAAAAACCTTCTCAAAGACCACGCTGCGTTTCTGCTGAGAGCACACTGTGCTTCTGCAATTTTTGAGTGACTAACTTAAAACTTGCATTATGAACATTTAATGGGAAGGCATTTTTGAAAACTGGAGGAGGTTTTTGTTCATCACATACCAAATAAAAAAAACCTCTCTCAGTTTTGTAAAAAGTATTATGGTTAGAGAGATATTAGATATAGAAAAGGCGTTATAGAATCACCTAGCCAGACACACAAATGACACTATTGAATCTGCAGAGTTATTTCAGGAGGGGCACTATGGAAATTGCACAGTCATTACTCAGTAGTGGCGCTACAAAATCTGCAAAGTTGTTTTAGGAGTGGCACTACATAATTTCCTATAGCAGCTATTGTTAGAGATTTGATCATAAATCCAAAACGATGAAGTGGGTTTCTTTGAAATGTTTTTTGGAGGAAGATGATATCCTTGTTGACTTGCTGACCAAATTTCAGCCTGACCTAGATTGGCATTTGAGAGAAACAATTAAAACACCAGTGCGCTGCAAAATGTGTTGCCAACTCTCTATTTTGCATAGTTGTTGGATATTCACCTTGTTAGGAGGTTGCCACCTGTTAAGGAGGGTTCAAATGACTTCTCATGGATTAGTTAGATGTCAAGGGACACCTGAACCTAAGTGTTACCTCTATTAAATACCTCATGCAGTGAGGTGGAATTTTTTTATTAATGACTTCCAACAATTTCCTGAAGATTAACAGTTTGTTGGATTTTTGTCTCTTTGATTGTTGCCACCTATCTCCAAGGATTAGAATCCAATGAAAGAGATGGGATTCGACCTCCTAAGTATATTTGGATGTTATTTTCTATTTAATGAAGGAGATATCTCTTGGAGAATTGTTGGATTCATGAGCCAAGAGAGGCTAGAGAGAGTAGGAGCATGCAGTTTCCCTGTGTGTGTTCATTTGTAAGCCTGAGGGCATTTTTATCATGTAAATATTCCTGACATTGAAGATTCATGAGATTTGTTATATCAGATTGTGTTATCTTAGTTATCCATCTTCATTTCTATCTTGCTTGAATGAATTGTAGCTTTTGAGGATCAATAGCTGCATTTGATTTATAGATTGTTGAGCAACAAAAGATTTGTTGTAATTGCCTATAACTCATTGTGTTTATTCAAGTAGCTTTCTAATTTGTTTTAGAGAGAGGATATTTGTTTAATGGATGATATACTTTATGTTAACTTATCTTTTCTTCCATATTCCATCTTATGATCCATTTTTCTGATATGCTTTTCAATTGCCTTCTAACTTTAGGGTTTTTGTGTGACTCCATTTCCCAATGGTGTAGCCTATTGATCTATAGTTTGTTGCCCTATCCCTTTCTTTCTCATCTTGCTGATCCACCTATTCAAACCAAAAAAATATCTTCTACATTCTAATGGGTGCTAAGCTTACACTTTAGCAGTCAAAGTGTGACTTTCAGTGCTAACATTTTTGGCGCTGTTGCTGGGGATGGATTTAAGCAGATTGAAGAGCTCCCTGGGAAGAATGACATAGATCCAACTCTTGATGGTAGACAAGAGAGGGACACAAAAAATATTACTATATTATCTACCCGATGACTCCACAATCAAAGACTCCACTCAGGAGGATCCCGTTGAGAGAAAGATGAAGGGGCAGAAGTGTAAAACTAAGTATCATTTCATTAGTTTTCTACATGAACTCCTGTTCTTCTTTGTCACTCTTTCCTATCTTTTCCTTTACATATAAAGAGAATCATCTTGTTCTTTGCTTATTCGGATGATAATCAACCTTCCTTTATATATCCATCCTTGGAAGAAGAAGACCTACCTTCTGCATGTGTTGTAGATGTTGATCTTGTATCCTGACCTCAACCTATTCATAAGGATGAGCTTTGTATTCAAATTCGTCCTGAATTTGATCACCCTTGTAATCTTGAGGAGGTTGAAACTGATTCAAATATTTCTGAAATCTCATCACCTTCTGCTGTTACTGTTGAACCTTGCCATCATCTTGTTAAACCGCATATCCAACCCACTAGTTTTCAAGCTAGAATCAAAGAAAAGATGTTTAAACGTTTAAGGATGCCATATCACCTTCATCCTTATCCTCTTGATTTCCTTGAGTATCTTCCTCGGTTCTCTGGAGAAGATCATGTTACAGTTGAGAGGCATTTGGAGGCCTTTGAGAACTTTGTTGATCAGTTTGAGATATTTCATGATGATGTTACCATGAGGTTGTTCTCCAAATCCTTGTTTGGAGATGCTGCTATGTGGTTTAAAGGTTTGGGAGCCGATTCCATTGGTTCTTGGATCGAGATATGCAATGCATTTTTAAAGTGTTGGGGTGAGAACAAGCCCTTTGATCAGTACTTGGATGCTTTTAATGCTTTGAGGAGAGGGAAAGAGGAAGCCTTGGTTGTATTCAACATGAGGTTTTATAGTGTTTATCATAACATGCTAGTGGAAATTCGACCTTATGAGATTGCTGCCATGGTGTACTATGAAATGGATCAACATTCAAATTTTTTCCTTCTCCTTAGAGAAAGGAAATATTCATCTTTAAGATGCTTATTTGAAGATGTTGAAGAAGTTGAGGAGAACATCTGTGCTAGAAAGAGGATTCGTATGCAAGCATAATCTAAAAATTTGCATGTACATGAGAAGGAAGACTGTCAGCATGTTTCAGATTCCGAGCAAGAAGACAACGAGTGTAAGTCAGATCTGGAACAACAACAAGGATGTAAGTATGATTCACATTTGGAATTAGATTCTTCCATATTTGTAGATTTTTCTATGGACATGAATGCATATCAAGCTTATGATTAGTTTTCAGACCATTTTGAGCATGTAGTAGTGCCTGAGTGCATATGTTCTTGGCTGATCATAATTATGATGCTTTAAATCCTGCTGTATAATTATCCTGTGATCATTCTTATGAAGAAGAGATTGAAATTGTTGATGATCAAGAGTTGGTTTTGAAAGAACAAGAAGGTCATTTATTTGCAAGCAAAAAGGCATTTACGAATGAGCAGTTATTTTCTGTCGATCAACATGCTTTTGATCTTGGTTTGAAGGATCCATTTGTAGCCTTGTTAGAGTCTAATTATGTTTTAGATTTTATGAAAATTTCAAATTGCATTATTTCACCGATACACATGGGTGAGTATGGTTTTCTGAAGGAGTTTTTATCACTGCTGTTACATTTCAGTTATTATCTATTGGTCAATGTTAAAGACAATATCATTTCAATATTAAAATTACTTGAATAGTTGTTGTGGAAGTATGATTTTACCTGATCAAATTGGAGATTTGGTTAGAGGTAGGGTAGTGTAGGAAATAAGTTCGCTTCCTGAGAATTTTCTTTCCTTCAGTTTGCAACAGGTTTATCAATCAGTTTGCTTAAATATGTGGTGGATTTTGGTTGTGTTTCAGAGGTTAGTTGCACAAATGACTCCATAGCCCAATGGATAAGGCAACTAGAACTGCATGTTCTTGGTAGCTCACAAGGAGCATGCCATCCCCTATGGAGCCAGATGTTAACACATAATATTGTATTATGATTTGAGATAATTTCCCAAAATACAATTTCTATAGGAGGGTTCCTATACTTTTGGACAACTTGAATTAAAGTCAAGTTTTCATGGGTTTTGAGAAGGCGTTTGCAGTTCTTGATTATTCCATTGTGTAGAAGACATCATAATATTTCCAACCATATCTCTTGCAGCCAAAAAATCTTCTGGGAAGGCCTCCAAAAACCCTCTCAAAGAACATGTTGTGTTTCTGTTGAGAGCATGTTGCGCTTCTGCAATGTTTGAGTGACTAAATTAAAACTTGGATTATGAACAAATGGGAAAGTATTTTTGAAAACTGGAGGAGGTTTTTGTTCATCATATACCAGATAAAAAAAACCTCTCTCAATTTTGAAAAATGTGTTATGGTTAGAGATATATTAAACACAGAAAAGGTGCTACAAAATCACCTAGCCAGACACACAAATGACGCTACTGGATCTGTAGAGTTATTTCAGGAGGGGCGCTATGAAAATTGCACAGTAATTACTTAGGAGTGGCACTAAGAAAATTGCATAGTAATTAATCAGGAGTGGCGCTACGAAATATGCCGAGCTATTTTAGGAGTGGAGCTATGAAATCAGCAGAGATTTTTTAGGAGTGGCGCTACGAAATCTGCAGAGCTGTTTTAAGAGTGGTGCTACGTAATTTCCTATCGCATCTATGGTTAGAGATTTGATCATAAAACCAAAACAGACAAGTGGTTTTCTATGAAATGTTTTGTGGAGGAAGATGATATCCTTGTTGACTTGATGAAAACATTTCAGCCTGACCCAGTTTGGCATTTGAGAAACAATTAAAACACCAGTGCACTGTGGAATGTGATGCCAACTCTCTGTTTTTCATAGTTGTTGGATATTCACCTTGTTGGGAGGTTGCTACCTGTCAAGGAGGGTTCAAATGACTTCTCATGGATCAATTAGATGTAAAGGGACACCCACACCTAAGTTTTAGCTCCATTAAAGACCTCATGCAGTGAGGTGGGGTGGAAACAATTTATTAATGACTTCCAACAATTTCCTGAAAATTAGCAGTTTGTTGGATTTTTGTGTCTTTGATTGTTTCCACCTATCTCCAAGGATTAGAATCCAATGAAAGAGATGGGATTCGACCTCCTAAGGATATTTTGATGCTATTTTATATTTAATGAAGGAGAGAGCTCGTGGAGAAGGGTTGGATTCATGAGCCAAGAGAGGCTAGAGAGAGTAGGAGCAAGCAATTTCCCTGTGTGTGTTCATTTGTAACCCTGAGGGCATTTTTATCATGTAAATATTCTCGACATTGAAGATTCATGAGATTTGTTATATCAGATTGTGTTCTCTTATTTATCTGTCTTCATTTCTATCTTGCTTGAATAAATTGTAGCTTTTGAGGATCAATAGCTGTATTTGATTTATAGATTCTTGAGCATCAAAGGATTTGTTGTAATTGCCTATAATTCATTGTGTTTATTCAAGTACCTTTCTAATCTGTTTTGTAGAGAGGATATTTGTTTAATGGATGATCTACTTTATGTTAACTTATCCTTTCTTCTATATGCCATATTATGATCCATTTTTCTGATATGCTTTTCAATTTCCTTCTAACTTCAGGGTTTTTTTGTGACTCCATTGCCCAATGGTGTAGCCTATTGATTTGCATTTTGTTTCCCTCTCCCTTTATTTCTCATCTTGTTGATCCACCTATTCAAACCAAAAAATTATCTTCTAGATTCTGATGGGTGATGAGCTTACACTTTAGCAGTCAAAGTGTGACTTTCAGTGCTAACACCCCCAACACCCTAACCCTTGGGACGTAACTATAAAAAAAAGGAATAGACAAGATCTATTGTCATGCAACCTTGCCCCCTGCATTCGGGTTGTGAAATTACTACACATTTCTTCCTATTAAGAATTTGGACATTTTGCTACTGCAGTATTATTCAGATCAGAGTATAACTCCGTAGGAGTAAAAAAAATTAAAAAAAGGTCCGGGGCCTGCCCACACCCTTATTTGAGACCTATCGCATTGGCTTCCTCTTTTCTTTTTGATCATAGTTATACCTATCATTTTTCAATTTTTTTTTCTCTGTGGTCCCGACCCCCTTGTTTGGGAACTACCCCATTGTATTCCCCTCTTCACCCTGATCATTGTGATACCATTCACCTGTAACTCCTTTTTTGTGTGGTACGACCTGCCTCTTTTGCTGTGCCCCCTTTCACCATGGCCCACGCCCATAGCCAAGATGATCCAGATTTATGAGTGAAACAAAATGAATAACATAATGAATACAATAACACAAATATACAGGAAACAAGAACACATATCCAGTGAACAATAACTTCTATTGAATAAGTAAAATAGGCTGAAACTGTAAAACTGTAGAACTAAAAACAACTTGCTCGAATGGTGGTAGCCATCTCTGAGAAGAGATGTGGCTGCTACGTGCATCCATCTTAGCTGAATGATTACAATGAGGCTCCAAAGGCCCTTTTAACATTATTCATGAATTTAAAAACCCTAGACATCCAAAAACCTAACCCTAGGAGATGAAATGCCAAAAGTTATGTGGCCTTGATGGGTAAGTTTGTTAGATAAAAAACAGGATCACAGAGCAATAAAAGAAGACAAATGCAGAAATAAAACACAAAATATACACAATGCAATATAGACACAAATATATATGGTTCACCCAATATGGGATACGTACACCAGAGAAATGAAGGGATACAACCTGCAACACACCCATTGTAACTTCCTCTTATTTCTCTCACAGTTTCCTCTCTCAGAATACAATATTCGCGATAATACATAGCCACCTATCTCCAAGGATTAGAATCCAATGAAAGATATGGGATTTGACCTCCTAAGGATATTTGGATGCTATTTTCTATTTAATGAAGGAGAGATCTCTTGGAGAAGGGTTGGATTTATGAGCCAAGAGAGGCTATAGAGAGTAGGAGCAGGCAGTTTCCCTGTGTGTTTTCATTTGTAAGCCTGAGAGCATTTTTATCATGTAAATATTCCTGACATTGAAGATTCATGAGAATTGTTATATCAGATTGTGTTCTCTTATTTATCCATCTTCATTTCTATCTTGCTTGAATGAATTGTAGCTTTTGAGGATCAATAGTTGTATTTGATTTATAGATTCTTGAGCAGCAAAGGATTTGCTGTAATTGCTTATAACTCATTGTGTTTATTCAAGTAGCTTTATAATATGTTTTGCAAAGAGGATATTTGTTTAATGGATGATATACTTTATGTTAACTTATCCTTTCTTCCATATTCCATCTTATGATCCATTTTTCTGATATGATTTTCAATTTCCTTCTAACTTCAGGGTTTTTTTGTGACTCCATTGCCCAATGGTGTAGCCTATTGAACTGCAGTTTGCTGCCCTCTCCCTTTCTTTCTCATCTTGCTGATCCACCTATTCAAACCAAAAACTTATCTTTTACATTCTCATGGGTGCCGAGCTTACACTTTCATAGTCAAAGTGTGACTTTCAGTGCTAACACTCCCAACACCCTAACCCTTGGGACGTAACTATATAATAAAGGAACAAACAAGATCTATTGTCGTGCAACCTTGCCCCCTGCATTTAGGTTGTGAAATTACTACACATTTATTCCTATTAAGAATTTGGACATTTCACCACTGCAATATTATTCAGATTAGAGTATAACTCCGTAGGAGTAAAATAAATAAAAAAAGGTCTGGGGCCTGCCCACACCCTTATTTGAGACCTATCCCATTGGCTCCCTCTTTTCTTTCTTATCATAGTCGTACTTATCATTTTTCAAATTTTTTTTCTCTGTGGTCCCGACCCCCTTCCACTCCCCTTATTTGGGAACTACCCCATTGGATTCCCCTCTTCACCCTGATCATTGTGATACCATTCACCCATAACTCCTTTTTTGTGTGGTCCCACTCGCCTCTTTCATGTGCCCCCTTTCACCATGGCCCACACCCATAGCCAAGATGATCTATATTTATGAGTGGAACAAACTGAATAACATAATGAATACAATAACACAAAGATATAGAGAACAAGAACAAATATCCAGTGAACAATAACTTCTATTGAATAAGTAAAATAGGCTGAAACTGTAAAACTGTAGAACTAAAAACAACTTGCTCGAATGGTGGTAGCCATCTCTGAGAAGAGATGTGGCTACTACGTGCATCCATCTTAGCTGAATGATTACAATGAGGCTCCAAAGGCCCTTTTAACATTATTCATGAATTTCAAAACCCTGGACATCCAAAAACCTAACCCTAGGAGATGAAACGCCAAAAGTTATGTGGGCTCGATGGGTAAGTTTGTTAGATTAAAAACAAGATCACAGAGAAATAAAAGAAGACAAATACATAAATGAAACACAAAAGATACACAATACAATAGAGACACAATTATATATGGTTCATCCAGTGTGGGCTACGTACACCAGAGAAACTGTTAGGTCCTTCCTTTATTAGTATCCAACAAATGAAGGGATACAACCTACAACACACCCGCTATAACTTGCTCTTATTTCTCTCACAGTTTGCTCTCTCAGAATACAATATTCACGATAATACATAGCCACAATACAATTCCCTCACAAAATAGGGTTTCCTTCTAACATAACTCCTACCGTCAGATCTGCGACCTTATAATGAACGGTCTAGATTTACTATGAAATTACAATATACATTTACAAGGTAATTTTCCCTTTAGGGGCTTGCTTTTCCCAGGATCCCCCAGCCAAGGGATGAGCTCCCCGGACCGCGCAGGGGGGGAAAGCCCCCCCTACAAACCCCTTGTGTGGAGGGGTGTATATTATTCATGGGGTATAAACATGGCTGGAAACAAAGACCTATGAAACAGGAAGATAATCAGGCTCCACAACCAACAAAGTTGGTACCTTAACTTCCTGGGGTCATAAATTTTTCATACGACCTCCATTTTAGGTGTGTGATAGCCCGTTGGAAAGGTATTTTCGAGAAATACACATTACACCCTCAAAACCTAACTTCGTTTATAATATGATTGTGGCAAGACAAAAAAAACATTGTTTAGGGCCCCCAAAATGGCCTGGAAGTACAAAACGATGTACTGACATGAAAACTTCCAAAATAAGCCAGTTGGAATAAGTGGGTGGCCACCAATATCCACCTGGATGTTGTGTAGGGATTCAAGATAACCCCAAAATAGTAGAACCCATAATTAAAAAGAAATGTCATCATTGCAGAGAAACATGCTAAACTAAAAACTGTCAAGAGGAGGCAATTGGAATAGGTGGGTGGCCACCAATATCTACCTGGATCAGTCCTCCCCCCTTAGGAAGTAATGATATCCATTGCATTGATTTCTCCCATTAGGTGAGGAAATTTCTGCTGAATTTGGCCCTGGGTGAGCCACTTTCCTTGGTGCAGAAGATTCCCTTCCTTGATAACCCGATAAAGATAAATCCTCTGCTGGAGAGTGCCCTTGACCTGTGTGTCCACTATATGATTAGTGGATTCTTGTTCCATGTAGTCATGGTTGAGCATTGTTGGTGTCAACTATTCTGTGTTCTCCTATTTGTCCAATAATGGTGGAAAATATGGTCGGAGGAGGTGGTTCACATTGAACATTGGGTGAAAGCCAAGGAAGGGGGGAGTGTTGAGCTCAAAATCATTGTCACCCACAACCTTGGTGATAGTGTAAGGCCCATAATGAAGTGGAAAAAGATTCCGATGGGGCCCTATAAGGTGATCTTTATGTAAATGTAACCAAACCTTATCTCCCACCTGAAACTTGTGCGGTACTTGGTGTTGATCATGGTGCTGCTTGTACTTAACATTGGATTTTTGAAAAATCTCATGGACCTTTTGGCAGATGTGATGAATTCGCTCAATGAATCTGGTGGCTTTGTCGGCCTCAGACTGAACATGGGAAGATTATGTCTGTGTGGTTGCAAGAGGCAAAGAAACATCAATGGGAGCCAAGGGTTGGAATCCCAACCCCACCTGAAATGGGCTATGACTGGTGGAGCTATGGGCATCCTTATTGTAGTTGTGTTGATCTTAGGGAAGAATCTCATCCCATGTACACAAATTCTTAGAGTTATACATGCGCAGGATGTGCATAATCATCCAATTGACAACCTTTGTTTGGCCATCGATTTGAGGGTGGAAGGAAATGGATTTAGTGAGATTGGTGTCCAACAGTGGCTAGAGAATCGACCAAAATTTGCTAAGGAACATGTTATCTTGATAATAGAGGATGGTATATGGTATCCCCGACAACAACACCAAAATGTTAACGTTGAGTAAATTGTTGGGATGAAAAAACAATCTACAAAGGTAACCTACAAACCAACTTTAAGACTGGAAACTGACCTTTCAAATCTAAAGAGGGCTCTCTCCGAGACTTGATCTCTGATAAACATGTTTCTTTTCTTGATGGCTATATTTTAAACTTCAAGGTAGATTTTTAATAGGTCCGTTGACAGAAGATAGTGTTTCTAGGGCTATGGATTCAACCCTTGAAAACAAAGAAACAATGCTTGGTAGGTAGAACTCCTTAGAGGAACAAAGGATAAACAAGGTGATGAACTTCAATAATTAATTTGATTATGTAGGGAAAAAGAAGAAAAGAAACATACAACAAAATCAGAGCACTACAGTGGATGAATTCCGATCTTAGCTGGGAAGATAGACAAAATTTAAATCGATTCAGTCTAGAGCACCACTTAGATGAATTATGGACTTTAAAATTTACCAATTTAAACATAAGAGAAGTGAAAATGAATATGAATACACAGGAAATACATACAAGGAGAGGTACAAACTTCAGATCATCACCATTAGAATCGTTTTCTTAAGGAACTCAGGACTTCTGCATTTGTATTTCTTTAGATTCAGGAAATTACAGAGAGGATCAAAATATCTATAATTTTTTCCGTGACCCCGTTTACATAAAAAATAGTCCTTATATGTAGAAAGTAAAGCTACACTATGATTCTAGGAATCAAACTACTATCTCCTAGAGTTGTGGATCTGGTTGTTTTCAAAGAGAATAATAACCTTTACAAAACTTCTCAAAAATAGGAAAGCCGATATGGCAATCACAAACTATCCAGAATGTTGTTTACAATCATAAATTATTTAGGCAAATCACAACCATATGATTGTGATGAAACATTATGTGTATTGTTGGACAACACTGTCACTGCTGCATAGTAGATTCTAGCTTTTGCTGTGAAATCTACACAGTGATTTCACATGACTAATCTTTTCCTCCCTAAGCTCAATGATTACATCTTGGGCCTCTCTGAGCTGCTTTTTAAGCCAATTTATATTCTTTTCTCTTGTTGTTGGTGAGGTAGGAGATAACCGACCTGCTTGATTCTGTGATGCTGGTGTTTCAATAATCTTCTCTGCCAACTGCCTACTCAATTCTCTGTTTTATTGATAAAATTGGGCTATGACGTGTTGAGATTGCTTTAGTTGTTGTTTCATTTCTTAAGTATTTTCATTTTCCTAACCTAAATCCACATGTATTTCATTAATTCCCTTGTTTTCATATTCATCAAGCTCTAGCTGAACTGTGTGTATGGGAAATCTGTAAATTCTAACCTTGTACAATATCTACTACACACTGATATTTAGAAAAGAACAGAAAAGATACAATGGCAAATACAAACATTACTCAGAGATTTTTCACCTGGAAACCCAAACCGGGAAAACCAGCATATATTATATTCATACATTGTGTTACAATACAATATACATATAGGAGCCAGCGGCATCCAAAACCCTAACCCAATGACGTGGATTAGTCCAAAACCCTAATTCCTTAACCAGAAATAGAAAACCATAGGCAAAAAACCACCTAATATCATGTGGTCCCGAAAATATGTCGGCCCAATTTTTTTTTTTCGGGGGCGCTGCCCTTGAACCCCCACGCGGGGGGCTCCGCCCCCCTGTAACCCCCCTGCACGCACGGCACAGGAGCTCAAACACTACTACTCATGCAAAGAATATAACACATACCCAACATTCTCCCACTTGTTGTTTTCTTTGCACACAGGGGGTTACAGGGTTACATAGTCAACAATCCAGGGCAACAATGCCCATGGATCCTCTACACCAAGAG